>JAABOM020017262.1:0-18859 GCA_011800125.2 Solanum clarkiae | reverse complement strand
ACTTCAGAACAATATTGGCCAATGGAAAAGTTTACAAGACCTAGGTACGACTCGTAAAGTGGTTTATGAGTCATGTATTGGGATGACCAACCCTAGCTCGGGGGTTATAGGCCCGGGTAACCTTGTTGAGGGGTTGGCACCTCGATCACATAGCTCGGGGAGTGGTAGGCTCGGGTAACGTTGTTGAGGGTTTGTACTCATCAACCTTGTTGGGGGTTTGTACCCATCAACCTTGTTGAAGGGTTTGTATTCTATCAACCTTGTTGGGGGGTTTGTACTCCGTCAACCTCATGACGAGATTTGTACCTCGTGCACCTATCCAAGGCGGTGATAGGCCTTGGATTGCACTAAGAATGGTCACTCCTTACACTTACTTTATGATCCATATAAGCATGGTTACTATGAGCATCTTTCATGCATGCCATATTGCTATATGTATTCATTGCCTATGCTTGTGCATTTCGATTATGTTGCTATCATTTGATGCATTACATCCTACATACTTAGTACGTTCAAACATACTAACGCATACTCTATACCTACATGATGTCACTATGTAGGAATCGATGTACTGCTTGATCATCCTCCTCCGCCTCGTGACTAGTACGATTGACTCTCAAGCTTGTGGTTAGTCCTCTATTTTGGGGACGTTTCTTATGATCTCCTTTTATGTAACTAAGACTGCTTTTCTTTTATTTACATTTTTCTATGAGTGTGAGCTCGGTTGCTTGTCGTAGCCCCTGCTCTTATCTATGTAGTAGAGGTGTTGTTGGACATATTATGTCTCTATGCTATGAGCCTTGACTCTCTTGTTTCTTGATGTTGTAATATGGAAATTTACCCTTAGCCCCAATTCCTTTGTTTATGCTTATCTCTCATTTTCATTTTAATTGCTTTCGCGACCAAGGATATGTAATGATATGCTATGAGGCTTGTTTGGGATTCTTTCGTGTTCCCCATTCACCAGTCACGTCTAGGACCTAGGCTTGGGTCGTGACAAAGGTGGTATTAGAGAATTAGATTCTTAGATCCTCATAGTCCAACACACCGCATTGATTAGAGTCTTATTCATGGTTGTGTTGTGCACTACAACTATAAATAGGAGGCTATGAGACGTTTTAGAAAATGCTTCCCTTATTTATGTTCTAAGTCATGCTATAAAGTTGAAGTAAGTTTCTCCCTCTCACGATTGTCCTTTGCTATGGTAGATGATGCCTAACACAAGAGGAAGATGAGTCCGCACACCCGAGGAGCAACTGGCCAATGGAGAGCTTAGGGATGCTCTCACCTTGCTTGCACAAGTTGTGGCTAATCAAGCCATTCAAGACGCCCAAGGCGCTCATGCTCCTGCATACCGACTTCTCAAGTGAGAGACTTCATGAGAATGAATCCCCCAGAATTCCATGGGTTAAAGGTGAGTGAGGACCCTCAAGAGTTCATTGATGAGATCTACAAGATTTTATCTATCATGGGTGTGAAGTCAGAGGATAGGGTGGAGTTGGTGGCCTGCCAACTTAAGGGGTGGCATAAATATGGTACAACCAATGGAAGGAGGAAAAAGGGGTCAACAATATGGCTCTATGGGAGGAGTTCAAGGTGTCCTTCCTTAATCGATTCTTCCTCCTTGAACTTAGGGAAGCTAAGTTTATGGAATTTATGAATTTTGAGATAAGGGTCTATGAGTGTGAGGGAGTATGCCCTCAAGTTCACCCAACTTTCAAAGTTTACTTTTCACTTGGTTGCCGACCCAAGGTCGAGAATGAACAATTTTATGATGGGTGTTTCCGACTTGGTTAGTGAGGAGTGTCGGTCCGCCATGTTGATTAGTGAAATGGACTTGTCATGTTTGACGACCTATGCCAAACAAATGAAAGAGGAGAAATTGAGGAAAAGAAGGGATCATGAGGCCAAAAGGGCCCGTTTTCAGGGTAAGTTCCAAGAGAGTGGCCGGTTCTATTGAGGCTAAGGGTCTTCTCATGCATTTCAAAAGAGGGTTGCAAATGATTTTCTAAGGGCCCAAGGTGTTAGGGGTATGGCTCTTATTGATGTATGTCCGAAGTGTGGTAAGGGTCATAGTGGCACATGCTTGATGGATACCGGTGCTTCTTATGGTTGTGGGGAAATGGGGCATAGGGAAATAGAGTGACCTCGAAATTTCAACAAGGGTAAGGAGGTTCATCCAGAAGATGCTAATAACGGTTCCTTTAGGGAGAGGTGGCCGACAAAATGGTGCCTTGAGGCACAATCGATTTTATGGTTTGCATGGGAGGCAAGGGGTTGATGAGGTCCCCGATGTTGTTACCAGTATGTTGAAAATCTTTGACTTTGATGTGTATGCATTGATTGATTCGAGTGCCACTCTTTGTTTCATTACCCCCTTTGTTGCTAAAAGGTTTCATGTTCAACCCGAATTATTGCATGATTCATATGAGGTGTCTATTCCTTTGGTGTATCTGTTATTGCTAGAAAAGTCCATAGAAATTGTCCTATTTGCATCTTGCATAAAATATTGCCTTGTGATCTTGTTGAGTTGGACATGGTTGTTTTTGATGTCATTCTGGGAATGGAATGGTTGCATGCATACTATGCTTCTATTGATTGTAGAACCCATAGGGTCGAACTCCACTTTTCAAATGAACCTACGCTTGAGTGGGAAAGTCATGATGTGGTAGTCAAGGGTACATCCATCTCTTGTATTAAAGCCCATAAGTTGATCTGTAAGGGGTGTCTTTACCATCTTTTGAGGGTTAGGGATGTGGAGTCCAAGGTCTATCCCATAGAGTCAGTTCCGGTTGTAAACAAGTTTCTTGATGTCTTTCTAAATGACCTTCCAGGTGTTCCTCTCGAAAGAGAAATAGACTTTGGTATAGACCCCTTCCCAGATATTCAACCAACATCTATTCCCCCATACCGTATGGCTCCGATGAAGTTGAAGGAGTTGAGGGAACAATTGAAGGACTTGTTGGAGAAGGGATTTTTTAGGCCTAGCTAATCACCTTGGGGTGTACTAGTGTTGTTTGTGAAAAAGAAGGATGTGTCCCTTAGGATGTTTATTGACTACCAACAATTTAATAGGGTCACCATCAAGGATAGGTATCCTCTTCCAAGAATTGATGATTTGTTTGACTAATTGCAAGGGGATAGCCATTTCTCTAAGATTGATCTTTGGTCCGGGTATCATCAAGTAAAGATGAGGGACTGTGATATTCCCAAGACGATCTTTCGGATTAGGTATGGGCATTATGAGTTTGTTGTGATGTTTTTTGGGTTGACTAATGCACCGACCATCTTCATGGACCTTATAAATAGGGTTTTCAAACCCTGATTTGATTCATTTTTTGCGGTATTCATTGATGATATTTTTGTCTATTCTTGTGGTGACGAGGTGCATAGGGCTCATTTGATGGTTTTGTTGCAAAGATTGAGGTAGGAGAGGCTATATTCTAAATATGAAAAGTGTGAATTTTGGCTGAAGGAGGTTGCCTTCCTAGGCCATGTGGTGTCGGGGGATGTCATTAAGGTGGATCTTAAGAAGATCGATGTGATTAAAAATTGGCCTAGACCATTGACCCCATCAGACATTAGGAGTTTCTTGGGCTTAGCGGGGTATTATCAGAGATTCGTGAATAGGTTCTCTTCTATTGATTCTCCTATGACAAAATTGACTCAAAAAAAGGCCAAGTTTGTGTGGACCGATAAGTGCGAGAGGAGCTTCCAAACCTTAAAAGATAAGTTTATGTTTGCTCCTATATTGTCACTACCGGATGAGCTAGAGAGATTTGTTGTGTATTGTGATGTTTCTAGAGTTGGGTTGGGTTGCGTTCTAATGCAAAATGGTAAGGTCATAGCCTATCCTTCTAGGCAACTCAAGGTGCATGGAAAGAACTACCCTACCCATGATCTTGAACTAGCCGCGTTGGTATTTGCATTAAAGATTTGGCTTCATTACTTGTATGGGGTGCATGTTGATGTGTTCACCGATCATAAGAGCCTCCAATATGTCTTCACTCAAAAAGATCTTAACTTGAGGAAAATGAGATAGTTAGAACTCCTTAAGGACTATTATATGAGTGTGCATTATCATCTGGGTAAGGCCAATATGGTTAGGGATTCTTTGAGTTGGGTATGTATAGGTAGCCTAGCTCATGTTGATAGTGCTGTTAGGAAGGTGGCCAGGGAGGTCCATCATTTGGCTAGATTGGGAGTTAGGTTGGGGGAAATGGATAATGGTGGTCTTGTTGTTGTTGATGGTTCTAATCTTCATTGGTTGAGGAGGTGAAAGCTAAGCAAGATCTTGACCCTTCCCTATTGGAATTGAAGGCCTTGGTTAGTGATGGGAAAGTGGAGATTTTCTCCCAAGGGGGAGATGGTGCACTTACATACCAAGGTAGGTTGTGTGTGCCTTGTGTTGATGGCTCGAGAGAGAGAATTCTTGATGAGGCTCACAGTTCTTCCTATTCTATTCACCCTGGTTCTACTAAAATGTATAGGGATATGAGAGAGGTGTATTGGTGGGGAGGCGTGAAGAAGGATATTGCAAAATTTGTTTTCGGTTGCCATAGTTGTCAACAAGTCAAAGTCGAACATCAAAGGCCAGGTGGCCTAACCCAAGACATAGATGTTCCTACTTGGAAGTGGGAAAAGATTAATATGGACTTTGTAGTTGGGTTGCCCACGACTAGGAAGGGTTTTAATTCCATTTGGGTTGTAGTTGATTGAATGACGAAATCGGCTCACTTTCTACCAGTTGAGACCACATATGGGGCTGAGGAGTATGCTAGGTTGTACATCCATGACTTGGTGAGATTGTATGGGGTTCTTTTATCCATCATGTTGGATCGTGGAGATCAATTTACTTTACATTTTTGGAGGTCTTTCCAAAGGGGTCTTGGTACTAGAGTTAAGCTTTCTATGGCTTTCCACCCTCAAACAGATGTCCAAGATGAAAGGACCATCTAAACCCTTGAGGATATGCTTAGAGCTTGTATGTTAGAGCTTAAACATAGTTGGGATGACCATCTCCCATTGAATGAGTTTGCCTACAACAATAGCTATCATTCTAGCATCGGTATGACATCATTTGAGGCTCTTTATGATAGAAGTTGTAGATCACCGGTTGGGTGGTTTGACATTGGTGAGGTGGCTATGTTGGGACCAAATCTGGTTATGGAGGGCCTTGAGAAGGTTAGGATGATTAGAGAAAGGTTGAAGATGGCTCAAAGCTGTCAATAGTCTTATGCAGATGTGAGAAGAAGGGTGCTTGAATGCAAAGTTGATAATTGGGTATATCTGAAGGTGCATGAAGGGTGTGGTCCATTTTTGTAAGAAGGAAAAGTTGTGCCCTAGATATGTGGCCCTTATAGGGTGATGAGAAGGATCGGTAAGGTGGCCTACGAGTTGGATTTACCTAGAGAAATGGAATTGGTTCATCCGGTCTTTCATGTGTCTATGTTGAGGAAGTGTATGGGTAATCCCAATGCTATTGTGCCTCTTAATGTTGTGGGGGTCGTCGAAGATCACTTAACTTATAAAGAGGTTCCGGTTGAGATTTTGGATAGGCAAGTGAAGAGATTGAGAAACAGGGATGTGGCTTCCGTTAAAGTCCTGTGGAGGAATCAACAAGTCGAAAGTGCTACATGGGAGGCCGAAGCGGACATGCAAAAGTGATATCCTTATCTTTTCCACTCTACTCAAGCCTAAGGTATCACTCTAAGTCCCCTATGTGATTTCAAGTCTAAGTTCAGCCCATGACATATGCATATATTTATGTTTGATTCGACAAGTTCATGTTGATTTTACTCTTATGTTGAGATTTTTGAAATGATGTTTAAGTGAGTTGTTGCATCCTTATGTGGGCTGAAATTGTCAGGTTTGTCTCTCATATACGCTGCTTTGACATTCGGGGACAAATGTTCTCAAGGGGGTGATATTGAAATAACCCCAAAAAGTACTCGAAAATGTACCTCGAAAGTGCCCAGAATTGTAATTTCAATATATCTCAAAATCCGTGCGCGATATTGAAAATCTGACTTCATATTCTTGTTCAGGGGGTCAAATTGAGTGGAAAATGGTCTAACCCCGATTTAAGAGCAATCAATTAGCAATTTCAATTTTCTAAAAATACAAATTCCAGTGAGGTTTCTATACCCCGGGCACGACGCGCCAAGGGCGCGCCTCAATGTATTTTTTTTTGCCCAGTTTTGACTTCGGCCTAAGACTTTTAGGTCTTGAGTCTAAGTATTCCTAAACGTGAAAATACCTATACTTATCCGTTTTCACCGTCATATCATTTAAAACATTCCCCAATTCCCATTCAAACACTTAGCCAATATTTTATCTTCTAAATTTAAGTCTCAAGACCCTCTCCGGATCTAAGGATTTCCTCTCAAGCTTCGAGTCTCCATCTTCAATCTTCATCAAATTCATCTCCAAAGCTAAGGTATGTGGGTTTCTTTCATGGGTTCCCTTCACCCATGACGCACAAGCTTCCTCTTTCCCTAAATTGCTTGATTTAAAGTGGATTTACAAATGGGTCTTACTTATTATGAAAATCACTGCACACTATGTTGGGATCTATAAAATTGTGACTGTTTTACTATGTTTTGGTCTATGAATCTAAGATTTAATGTGAGATTTGATGAAGGGTTTTGATATATATTACTTGAGGGTGTTACCAAGTGTCTATTGATGGTTTTATATTGAATTTTCTAGCATGATAACACTCTTGAATTGTATGGTTTTACACTAGCACTACACACCCTCTAAGTGTTTGATAAAATGTTTGGCTATGGGTTCTTGAGGAATTTAAGGTCCAATGCATGTTCTATGAATTAAATGAATTTATGATAATAAAATGATGATGAAATGATGATGAAAGGAATGTATGTATATAATGATGAAAGGAGTGTGTGGTGTGTATATATATATATATGATATTATCTCTATAGTGTTAGGGATGACAAAGCCTAGCTTACGGGATTGTTAGCCCGGGTAACCTTGTTGAGGGGTTGGTACCTCGATCTCCTAGCTCAGGGGGTGATAGGCCCGGGTAACCTTGTTGAGAGTTTGTACACATCAACCTTGTTGGAGGTTTGTACCCATCAACCTTGTTGGGGGGTTTGTACTCCATCAACCTTGTTGGGGGGTTCGTACTCCATCAACCTCATGAAGGGGTTTGTACCTCATGCGCCTATTCATGGGGGGGGGTGGTAAGCCTTAGATTGCACTAAGAATGGTCATTACTTACACTTACTTTGTGATCCATATAAGTATGGTTTACTATGAGCACCTTTCATGCATGCCATATTACTATATGTACTCATTGCCTATGCTTATGCATTTCAATTATATTGCTATCACTTGTTGCATTGCATCCTACATACTTAGTACATTCAAACTTACTAATGCATACTCTATGCCTATATGATGTCACCATGTAGGAACCAGTGCACCACTTTTTCATCCTCCTCCACGTCGCTAGTATGATTGACTCTCAAGCTTTTGGTTAGTCTTTCATTCTGGGGATGTTGATTATGATGTCTTGCTATGTAACTAAGACTTCCTTTCTTTATTTACGTTTTGACTATGTGGGTGAGCCCGGTTGCTTGTTGTAGCCCCCGCTTCTATCTATGTGGTAGAGGTGTTGTTGGACATGTTATGTATCTATGCTATGAGACTTAACTCTCTTGTTTCTTGATGTTATGATATGGAAATTTTCCGTTAGCCTCAATTCCCTTATTTAGGCTTATCTCTCATTGTCATTTTAATTGTTTTCGCGACCAAGGATGTGTAATGATATGCTATGAGGCTTGTTTAGGGTTCCTTCGAGTTCCCCATTCGTCGATACGTCTAGGCCCTAGGCTTGGGTTGTGGCGTTTTCAACTCTGGAACACCTTTTATGACCTACTGCATAAGGCATACTCCAGACTACTGCTCGAAAACCCTCTCTTAGAACCAGGACTAAGGACCTATTTCACTTTCAAAATTTCTAGGTGTTAGAGAAAGGGTTCCACGTGAATTTAGTATCTAAGTAATTTGTGAAAATCCTATCCAAAATGGAAGGCCCAAAAGGAAGTTTAAATCTCCAAAATGGGAGGCCTGTAAGGAGAAGTATGATTTACCTTTCACAAGTATACCACCTCTTTTCGGTGTGGGGATAACATTGGGATTCCAAGTGATAGCTCGCTTGGTTTTATATTGTCACGCCTTAGGAGGGTACCCTTGGCGTGATCGACAATTGAAGAACCATTGCTGATTCCCTAAGAGAACCACCTGGCGTTATCATCACATCAACTCAACAGCGGAAGAAAGAACTCAAAATACAAAGGCATCATTAAGATAAACATAACTCTATTATCTCAAAACTTCAAAAGAATGAGTTTAGATTACAAAATACTCATTAACATCCTCTACTCAATATCTACGAAGCCGCTACTCCTACATCTAGATGGTGCCATGAAAGGACATGGATACCCAAATCAAAGAAAGGAAAAAAAATTACTAAATCATCTCATAGGACAAAAGAGTTCCTTCGGAAAGCAAAAAGGGCTCACGAACTCTTGAAATATACTAATCCGGAAGTCAATGATATGCGGGCTGAAGTCCTCTATCACTTGTATCTACATCACAAAATGATACAGGCCCAAATGGACGTCATATATGGAATATACTGGTAAGTAAAATAACTCAAGAAAGTAAAGCTCAACTCACCCACCTCGACTCAACATCTCATGCTCAACTCATTACATGCAAGTTTAAAGTAAATCATTCTTTTAAAAATAAACTCATTAGGATTAGACTCATTTTAAAATGTCATGCTCAATTAATGTTTCTTGGGAGTTTCTCTTAACCGACATGCAATCCCATCACCTTTAGTTTCGATGAAGCACAATGAAGGCTACGTCGTTGCCACGCCCGCCCTTAACTTGCCATGGAAAAGGGCGATCAACTCTCCCTTGAATCTTTAGTAAATGTCCATTTGCGAGACAAGTGTCGCCAGAACAAGCTGTAATGACTATCCTACGCTTGCAATGTAGTTCTGTGGGTTAGAACAAATGTATACTCGATCCCCACTTGGTGCTTGATACTTCTCCCAAGACTAAAACATGCTCAACTCATCAATCAACTTAATCCTTAATACTCAATCAGTCAACTCAAACCTCTATGCTTAATCAATCAACTCAAATCTCAATGTTCAGCTCAACTTAGTGTTTCATCAGATCAATCGGTCAATACAAATAATCAAAATCAACTCAAACTCAAATCTCCATTTAGACTCACTCAATTAACTCATCATATAGTGTAAACAAGATACTTATGTGTAGTAATAAATGTGACTCAATGCAAAATGCTTCTCATACTCAATAATACTCATATTATTCAACTCAAATACTCAACCTCATAGAATTTCATAAATTCATGGAATTTACGGTTCATGCTATCAAGTATAAAATACATATATGAATTTCATATCAACACTTATGCAATCTAGCAATTATCTCATGTAGTACAATAAGACCTTCTGATGAATTCAAGGATTTAGTGTTGTGGTATTAGAATTTCCCAAATGTTAACTCTTTTCCCAATCTTGACTCAAGATGATGAAAGGGGCATGTGAAGAAAGGAATTTCACACTTTGGTAAGCCTTACATACCCGAGATAGGAAGAAATAATCAAACCTCAGCTGATTCTTGCACTAGAATTTAAAACTCTAGCTCCTCTTGCTCCTCCAATTCTCTCAAGAAACTCCCTGAGGTGTAGAATGATGAACGAATACACCTAGGGTTTGTTTGAAGGCTTTATATAAGCCTAAAAAGGCACAAGGATTTAATGAAAAGTACCCAGAATGGATGAAAATACCCTTCTTAAAAGCTATCATCTGGGTCTACGAGACCCCATTTACGAGTCGTAGAGCATTTTACAAGTCACATACTACCTCTCGTAGACTAGAAGTCCGAAAATTTGAGTCACTGGATGTTGGCATGAGACCTCTGTCTACTAGTCGTAGGCAACCATTTGTGAAAAAGGGGATCTGAAGTTGGGCTTATTGGAATTTGTCATGAAACCCCTCTCTAAGAGTCATAAAATCCTCTTGTAGACCTATTTCTGTAGATATTTCTCAGATTTTTCTCAGCATCTCCTTCACATTTACCCTAAACCAGGTAGAAGGAATTAGGGGGTGTTACATTATCTCTCCCTTTGGATCATTTGTCCTTGAATGAAGAGAAATCTATGGGTTTAGGTCAAGAGACGAATCTCCCAGGGACTCTAACAATCAACCAGACCTCAACTCACTCATGCGATCAATTAATCAAGGAATACAGCAAGTAAAACAATTCAACAATCAACAAATCACATTAATCCTCACTTGGACTCTAGAACTCTATAATTTATTATATAAAGAGTGAAAGACGAACTCAAGGAATGAGAATTCAAGAATTTAGAGGAAATATTCATTACCATCAACTCTCCCATCATCAGCAAGTTAGAATAAGTGAGGGTATTTGGCCTTCATATCCTCCTCCGCGTTCCACGTAGCTTCTTTTACAAATTGGTTTCTCCATAGTACTTGACCGATGCTATCTCTTTAGTTCTCAACTTTCAAACCTGATGATCAAGGATTTGAATAGGAATCTCCTCATATCTCAGGTTGTCTTTCACTCCTATACTCTCAATAGGCACAACCAATTTTTGATCTCCCAAATAGTTCTTAAGCATGGAAATGTGGAAAACTAGATGGATGGTTTCTAACTCTGATGGTAGCTCTAACTTATACGCTATGTTTCCCACTATCTTTACGATCTGATAAGGACCAGCATACCTCAGATTCAACTTTTCTTTCTTTCCAAATCTCTTCACACCCTTCATGGGTAACACTTTCAAATATACCCAATCGTTGACCTCATACTGTAAGTCTCTTCTTCTAACATCTGTGTAGGATTTTTGCCTACTTTGGGTAGTCCTCAACCTTTCTTGAATGTTTTTCATCTTATCCATAGCTCGATGAACAAAGTCTGGACAAATCAACTCTGT
The DNA here is from genome assembly GCA_011800125.2 of Solanum clarkiae. Taxonomy (NCBI): domain Eukaryota; kingdom Viridiplantae; phylum Streptophyta; class Magnoliopsida; order Solanales; family Solanaceae; genus Solanum; species Solanum clarkiae. The sequence continues at coordinate 7,828 of JAABOM020017262.1, read as the reverse complement.
TTCACCTACCTCAGACCATCTAATCAGCGACCTACACCTCCTCCCATAGAGTGCCTCATATGCGGCCATCTAAATGCTCGAATGGAAGCTATTATTGTAAGTAAACTCGATCAAAGGCAAGTGGTCATCCTAATTACCTTTAAATTTAGTGGCACAGGCTCTCCATATATCCTCTAACGTCTGAATAGTATGATTTTCTTGGCTGTCTGTCTATGGGTGAAAAACACTGCTGTGGTAGACCTTCGTACCTAAACCCTTCTAAAAACATCTCCAAAACTGAACAGTGAATTAAACTCCTTTATCTGAGATTATAGACAAAGGGACTCCATTCATTCTAACAATCTTTTTTATGTATTATCGGGCATAATCCTCTGCTATGTCAGTCGTCCTTACTGCCAACAAGTGTGCAAATGTTGTCATCTGATCAACTATCACCCAAATTGAATCATGCTATTAGCAGGACCTTGGTAAACTTGTGACAAAGTCCATATTGATCATCTCCCATTTCCATCCTGGAATCTCAAAGTTTTGAGCTACTCCACATGGCCTTTGGTGCTCAACTTTAACTTGTTGGCAATTCGGGCACTTAGAAACAAACTCAACAATGTCTCTCTTCATTCCACTCCACCACCAGACTTCTCTCAAGTCATGATATATCTTGGTAGACCCTGATGGATGGAATATCTAGAATTATAGTACTCTGCCATGATCCTCTCTTGCACACCATCAATATCCAGAACGCACAATCCACCTTGATACCTCAATACTCCATCTCCCCCTTTGGCGAAAGCCATCACGTTCTGCTTATGCACATCCTCCTTTAACTATAATAAGACAGGATCTTGATCTTGTTTCTCTTTCACCTCCACTACTAGAGATGATGCAAATCCATTTATGTAAAAAAACTTCTCCTTTGCCTGATTCATATAATTGGACTCCCAATCGTGCCAGTCTATGAAACTCTTTGGCTGACTCTCTCTTCTCCTTCCCCACATGGGTAGTGCTTCCCATGGATAACTTGCTAAGAGCATCAACAACCATATTAGCTTTACCTGGGTGGTAGAGGATGCTTATTCTACTACCTCCTCTGTCTCAAGTTAAGTTCCTTCTCGATGAAGATATATTGCAAGCTCTTGTGGTCTGTGAATACGTCAAAATGTGCTCCATATAAATAATGGTGCCATAGTTTGAGAGTAAACACCACTATTTCCAACTCTATGTCATGAGTGAGAGTTCTTCTCATGCACCTTAAGTTGTCTAAAAGCACAGGCAACAACCTCTCCCTTCTGCATTAACACACATCCCAATCCTACCCTTGAAGCATCGTAGTAAGATCATATATCCATCCGTCCCATCAGGCAAGGTCAATACTGGTGCCGTAGTTAACCTTGTCTTTAGCTCTTCGTCAGCTTTTGAAAGCTTTTCTCACACTCTTCAGACTATTGAAATTTTACCTTTTTCTGAGTCAATTTGGTCAATAATGCAGATATAGAGGGAAACTCATCAACAAATCTACGGTAGTAGCCAGCCAATCCTAGAATACTCATATCAATCAGGTAGGTTGGTCTAGGCTAGTTCTTGAATGCTTCGATCTTTTGAGTATTCACTCGAATCCCATCTCTGGAAATCGCATAACCTAGGAAGGCCACAAACTTGAGCCAAAACTCAGACTTAGAAAACTTTGCATATACCTCATTATCTATGAGCATCTGCAAAGTGATCCTGAGGTGATTGGCGTGCTCCTCTTCATCTTTAGAATACACGAAAATATCGTCAATGAACACGATCATGAATATGTCAAGATATTGTCTAAATACTCTGTTCATCAGATCTATAAGGGTTGCAGGTGCAGTTGTCAACCTAAACAACATCACTAAGAACTCAAAGTGACCATATAGAGTTCGAAAAGCCATCTTTGGAATGTTACATTCTCTTACTTTTAATTGGTGATAGCCTGATTTGAGGTCTATCCTAGAGAAAATGGTGGCACCCTGAAGTTGGTCGAACAAATCATCAACGTACTTATTCTTGACTATTACCTTATTCAAACTGACGATAGTCAATACATATCCTCAGAGAACCATCCTTCTTTCGCACAAAGAACACTAGAGCACCCCATAGAGAGACACTTGTCCTTATAAATCCCTTTTCTAGCAAATACCTCAATTGCTCCTTCAAATCTTTCAACTCTGCAGGGGCCATTCTATATGGCAAAATAGAGACAGGTTAGGTGTCAGAAGGATAATCAATTTCGAAGTCAATATCCCTATCAAGAGGGACTCCGGGCAGATCATCAGGAAACACATTAGGAAACTCGCTCATAATTAGGACAAACTCAAGAGAAGGGGGCTCAACATCATCAGTTTTGACTCGCACAAGGTGATAGATATATCCCTCAGAGATCAGTTTTTGGGATTTGAGGTAAGAAATAAACTTACCCTTTGGCACAACAGAATCTCCTTTCCACTCAATAACAGGCTCATTTGAAAACTAGAACTTGAAAGTCCAAGTTCAGCAGTCAACAGAGGCATAACAAGCATGATGCTAGTCCATACCAAGAATCACATCGAAATCAACCATCTCTAACTCAATCAAATCAACAAAAGTATATTTATGATAGATGGACACCACACAATCTCTAGATCCTCTCAGCTCAAATGAAGTCACAATAACAGTAGAAACAGAAAATGGCTCAAGTAAGCACTTGGGAAGAATCTCGAATCTACTCACCACATATGGCGTCACAAAAGAACAAGTTGCACCTACATCAAGTAAAGCATAGCAAGGAAAGGTAAAGACTCAAAGAATACACGTTACAACTTCTAGTGTAACCTTTTAGTCTTGTCGGTTCCCCATCGTATATGTACGGTTTAACCCATCGCCTTCCCCTGGTGTAGTACCTCTCTAGTTACCGCTCGCTCGTAGTGTTGTGGTATAAGACTTGGCCTTATTGCCCCACATCGAACACTCCATCTAAAAATGTCCTGATTGGCCATACTTTTAGCAACTATTCCCTCCCTCTGTAGATTCTCCTATTAGAGCTAAGGGTCACACTTGCTTGATACTGTACACCCTATGGCTTAAAGTTTGTCTGACCTTGGGACCTCTTATCATACTTGTAGCTCGGGGCTAGTGCACTGGTTGAAGATGGTGTATATCTAGAGGACCTCTTCTAGAAATAGGACTTATCTCCTTTACCCTTCTTGGTTTTATTGGGCTCAGGCCCTACTGACCTGGCCTTCTTACTTAGATGATCCTCTCTGTCTTTCTTCTTATCCTCCTCAGTCTGCTGTGCATAAACCATCATTCTAGAAATATCCATACCTGGGATCAATAATACTGCCTTGCACTCTCTCTTCACCTGTCTAACCAACCCAAAATGAATTTCCTCATCCTCGCTCTCATGTAAGGTACTCTCGAACTCATCCCAACCAGGGAACTCAACATCATCACCTCGACTCTCTTCTTACTAATTGTACCAAACATTAGCCACATCTTTGAGCTGATAGGCAGCAAGCTCAACTCTCTCAGTCTTAGTCGCACGCATAGTTTTTAGCACCTTCCACATCTCATCAATGCTATGTTGAGGGTCCTCCTCAACTTTGGATCCAATAAAGATAGGTACGTTCATCCTCAAGAAGTCTCTCAATTTGGAGGCAGTCGTTGGCTCATGGGTTGTAAACCTAGGAGTCTGTGAGCTTTGGTTCCTGATTCGGGCATCCACCAACTGTGTGAGCATGGCGATAGCTCCTCTGAAGTCAGACTCTATAGTAGTAGCAGATGGAGCAGTAGGTGTCACAAGAACACCAGTAGTCCGGGCCAGTCAACCTCGACCCCTTGTTTCTATCTTAAGAGGCACCTTAGGTTCTCAACATTACTACCTGAGGCATTCCTCTGGGTTGTGCTGTGTCTAGGAGGCATGATCTGCAAGCGCATAATGCATGAGTTAGAAAAGTGTGTGTAGAATTGGAACTCTATTGAACGAACTTAGAATACAAGAAAAGGGTAACAATTCCTAATATCTTATAGCCTCTCGCTTATGATGTGTGGTGCACAATACACCCATAAACATGACTCTACTAGACACAACTTCATAGATTCCCTAGGACTCTTGAACTATGTGCTTTGATACAAAATTTGTCACACCCTGAGAGGGTCCCCTTGGTGTAGCCAACACTCGAAGAACCATCACTGATTCTCCAAGTGAACCACTTGGCCTCATCGTCACATCAACTCAACAATGGAACAAAGAACTCAAAATAGAAAGATATCATTAAGATAAACATAAATCTATTGTCTCAAAGATTCAAAAGAAAGATTGTAAAAAAACAAAACACTTATTAAAATCATCTACTGGTGTCTACTGATTGAAGCCTCTAATTCTCAACCTAGATGGTGCCATGACAGGCCATGGACACCCAAATCAAAGAAAGCAAAAAAAAAAAAACTAAATCATCTCATAAAATAAAAGAGCTCCTCCAAAAAATAAAGAGGGCACACCAACACTGGAAGTGTACTGATCCGGACCTCAATGATCCGCGAGCTAAAGTTCTCTATCACCTGTGTCTGTATCATAAAATGATGCAAACCCAAATGGATATCAGTAGATGAAATATACTGGTATGTAAAATAGCTTGAGAAAGTAAATCTAAACTCACCCACCTCGACTCAACATCTTATGCTCAAGTCAATACATGCAAGTTTAAAGTAAATTATGCTTTTAAAAATAAACTCAGTAGGATTAGACTCATTTTAAAATGTTATGCTCAATCAATATTTCTTGACAGTTTCTCTTAACTGACATCCAATCCCATCACCTTTAGTTTTAGTAATGCACAACGAAGGCGACGTCGTTGCCATGCCTGTCCTTAACTTGCCACGAAAAAGGGTGATCAATTCTCTCTTGGATCTGTAGTGAATGACCATTTGAAGGAGAAGAGTCGCCAGAACGAGCTGTAACGACTATCCTATGCTGGCAACATAGTTCTATGGGTTAAAGTAAATGTATAGTCGGTCCCGCTCGATGGTCGATACTCCTCCAAAGACTAAAACTTGCTCAACTCATCAATTAACTCAATTCTCAATACTCAATCAGTCAACACAAACCTCGATGCTCAGTTAATCAACTCAAATCTCAATGCTCAACTCAACTCAATATCTCATCAGCTCAATTGGTCAATGCAAACAATCAAACTCGATTCAAACTCAGATGGTCATTTTTACTCACTCAATTACCTCATCATTCAGTTCAAACAAAATACTCACGTGTAGTAATATGTGTGACTAAATATGACATGCTTCTGATACTCAATAATGCTCATACTACTCAACTCAGATACTCAACCTCAACCTCAACCTCATCTCGTTAACATACATAGAATTTTATAAAATCATGGAATTTAGAGTTCATGCTTTCAAGTATAAAATACATATATGAATCTCATATCAACACTCATGCAACGTGGCAATTATATAATGTAGTACAATAAGACCTCATTATGAATGCAAGGATTTAGCGTTATGGTATTTGAATTTCCCAAATCTAAACTCTTTTCACAATCTTAACTCAACATATATAAAGGGGCATATGAAGAAAGGAATTTCACACTTTTGTAAGCCTTATATAGCTGGGAAAGGAAGAAACAGTCGAACCTCAGCTGATTGTTGCACTAGAATTTGAAACCCTAGCTCCTCTTGCTCCTTTAAAGCCCTCACGAAACTCCTCAAGTTGTAGAATGATGAATGAATACCCCTAGGGTTTATTTCAAGACTTTATACAAGCCTAAAAATGCACAGAAGGCATAGAATGGATGAAAATAGCCCTCTTAAAAACTGATGTCTATGTCTACGAGACCCTATCTATGAGTCATAAAGCATTCTATTAGTCATAGACCACTTCTTGTGGACTGGAAGTCTAAAAATCTGAGTCACTGGATATTAGCACGAGACCTTTTTCAAAAAGTCGTAGACAATTCTACAAGTCGTAGGAGACCTTTCGTGAATAATGGGATTTGAAGCTGGGCTTACTGGAATTTGTCATGAAACCCTTCTTTTTGAGTCGTAAATGGTTTTACGAGTCGTAAACTCCTTTCGTACACCTACTTCTACAACCTTTCCTTAGATATTCCTCAGTATCTCCTGCACATTTACCCCAAACCAGGTAGAAAAAATTAGGGGGTGTTACATATATATGTCGATTGAGGTCACATCCACACTGTATATGAGCATTATTGCATTTGATGAATCATTGATTTCATGGAATATTGTTATATACTCGTCTTTGGATATATACTTCTCTCTATGTTACGTTCCCTTGTCGTCTCACGTTGAATGCATGCTTGATAAGTTATATGCATTGCATGCCCGTATACTTAGTACATTTAAACATACCAATGGATACTTTTTTCCTACATATCTAACCATGTAGGAATCGGAGACTACCTTCATCCACCTTTGGTCGACTAGATTTATTTTGAGATACTTGTTGTGGCGAGTCCTATATTTTATCGACAATCTACCATTCCTCTACCTTATGTTGCTTTTGCTTATGTTATCTTTACTTTGAGGCTGAGCCGGAAACATGTCTTGGCCCCCATCCCATCTTATGACAAGAGGTATTGTTGGACATCTTGTAGACTCTTGTATGGATATATACTAAGTGTTGTATTTTGATTTCATGATTATGGTTATCTATTGAATATGACTACTATAGATTGATTATGAAAATTTATAATAAGTATGTATGTTTTGATGTGGAAATGTGGAAGATCCGAAGTCCCGTATTGCCCCCATAGAGTGAGTCATACTTACCCGCTCCTTAGTTTTTATGTGCTATGTGCTAGGTGAATCCATGTTAATCCCTTATCCCTATGACCTCCCCATAACGCATGTCCTATGTTCCCGTCCCTTAGAACTATGTGTTTACTATTTGTATATATGTTTCCGGACCGATAATGTGAATATGGATACTTGAGGCTTGTTTGGGGACTTCGGGTTCCCATTCGCCATGTCATTCCTAGACCCTTGGTCTGGTTCGTGACATAAGACTTCAATATTCTTCTCAATTTTGATTGTAATTTTATCTTTATATTATGTATTGCTCATAATACTCCAATTTATTTATAATTTTATAATACTTTCCATGAAATGCATATGCAACGCACATGTTCAAAACTAGTATAACTAAAAGTGGAAAGATCCTAACATCAAAGTTGGATTACCTTTTTGCCCTTATGTCATTACTTATTTTCCCTTATGACATCTTTAAAATTGGGTTACTATTTTTCCGCTACATCATATTATAATATAATGAAAGTATCTAATTATCTATCACTATTCATGTAACATTTACATTGCAATTAAATTCATTGAATACTAATTATGTTAATAATTATAGTGTTACCATCTCTAAGATGTTATGTCTTTTCATTTTTCCCAAAAATTAATTAATTTCAATAAGTTTTGATGCATGGATCATTACTTGAGAGCAAATTTTAACAATTCCCATATATTTAATCTTCTCATTCTTCATTTCTTAATCTTGACCTTTCAATTTTTTCAAATAATAGAGAGAATTATATTACCTCGTAAAATTTCAATGTGGCCAAAAATATCGTACAATATAAACAAACATAGTAGACCAAAATAATGTTACATATAATAAATTTATTTCAAAATAACAGTTCATGATAAACATATTTATTCTGTATCTTAATACTATTCACTACCATGTCCATCAATCTCGGATGGAACCAAAGATTGACTATTTTTTGGCTTTGGAGTATGATGGAATAAAGCAAAATGGCTCTTTAAATTGTCTGCGCTTCTT
>JAABOM020017251.1:0-18860 GCA_011800125.2 Solanum clarkiae | reverse complement strand
CTAAAGTTAATGATAGGTTGGAGGCCTGGAGACACGCCTTGGAGTCTAAAGGATTCAAATTGAGCAGGACCAAAACTAAATACTTGGAGTGCAAATTCAGTGTTGAGAGGGATGAAGCAAACTTTGATATGAGGCTTGTCGTTCAACCTATCCCCAAGAGGAAAAACTTTTAAGTATCTGGGGTCCATCATCCAGAGTAGTGGCGATATTGACGATGGTGTCACACATCGTATTGGGGCAACATGGAATAAATGGAGGCTTGCCTCTGAAGTATTGTGTAACAAGAAGATACCACCTAAACTTAAAGGTAAGTTTTACAGAGTGGTGGTTAGACCATCGTTGTTTTATGGGGTGGAGTGTTGGCCAATTAAAAAGGCACATGTTCAGAAAATGCATGTCGCAGAGATGAGGATGCTGACATGGATATGTGGTCACACCAGGAGTGACAAGGTTGGGAATGAGACCATTCGGGAGAAGCTAGATGTGGCCCCGGTGGCCGAAAAGATGAGGGAAGTGAGACTGCGATGGTTTGGACATGTGCAGAGAAGGAGTACCGATGCTCCTCTTAGGAGGTGCAAGAGGTTGGTTTTGGGAGCTACACGGAGGGGTAGAGGTAGACCGAAGAAGTACTAGGGGAACGTGATTAGACATGATATGGCGGAACTTGATCTCACTGAGGACATGACCTTAGATAGAAAGAAGTGGAGTTCGAGAATTAGAATAGCAGGCTAATTGGTAAGGTTAGGCGGAGGACGTGTTTTGTTTCATGTGCTCTCATTATCTGTCATGTTTTATGTGTTAGTTTTATCATATTTTCATACTGTCATGTGCTATTCATTAGTAGTCGCTCTTTCTGTTCCCTTTCCTTTCCTTTTTATCATATCTAGTTCTTTCTGGTTATGGGTTTTGAGATGAGGGTTCCCAGGAAACAGCCTCTCTACTTCTATGAGGTAGTGGTAAGGTTTGCGTACACTCTACCCTCTCCAGACCCCATTTGTGGGATTTCATCGGGTATGTTGTCGTTGTTGAACATGATGATCACTATTATTGTTTGCTATAAAGGCTTAAGAATGTCGTAGTGTCCCTTAATGTTATACTATATTGGTTTCACAAGTTATTATACCACATGAAGTTATTACATACACTAAACCCATCATGCATGGATACATAGCTTCTTTGAATGTCGTAGTGTCCCTTAATGTGTTACTATCGTGACTGTATATCAAATTAAAGTCAAACCACATATTATTGGGAATTATCCCAATGTGTCCTATGTATGTTACTCTTGGTAGGTGGAGTGAAGCTACTGTAGCAAGAAAGATAATGAGGGACACTAGGGTCAATAAATTGCCAGGCGATGGCATCAATACGATGAAATATAGAGTTGATTATTTCTATTTAAAAGGCACCTCACTACAGAGTTGCAGTTAAACAAGATGTCAAAGATAGTACTACATGAGTACTGGGGATATGAAGAGCCACTGGATGCTAATATTCTGCAAGAGGATCATTTATAAGATAAAAGGATAGTTTTTCATGGATTTTAGAATTTTTCATAAATTTGGCTGGTTGTTTCAAGGATCATTAGCGGCAGAATATAACTCAACTAATGTTGAGCAACTTTATAAGTTCACTTGCATGTGAAACAGCTAGGACTTTAAAAAAGGACTGTTCAAGATTCTTCGTAGCGTTTGACAATCAAAGAACAAGATGTATTATTATGCTGCAACAACAATATGCCCAGTAAAATTTTGAAAGTGGGGTCTAGAGAGGGTAGAACATAACAAAATGCTATATTTTTTGGAAAAAATTAGTTATTCAAAACTTATCTTAAATTATTTCTCTACTTTACAATCATATGAATTTTCAGATGCGACATACAGAAGAGTCCACTATATTCTTTCATGTAACAAGTAGTGGTTTAAAACTATGCTTAAATAATATTGTTTTTTAATAACAATATGCATTTTTGACTCATCATACACGTGCAACGCACGTGCAATAAAACTAATATAATTAAATACTTAATTTATTAGTTTCATGCATCCACTTGTGGGATTTCACTGGGTATGTTGTTGTTGTATGCATCCACAACAGGATCACTGATTCCCTGTAGTATAAGAAGGCTGAATTTGGGATTTTGACATTTTAACTCCATTTTTTTATATGGAATAATTTTTTTTTAAGTTTGTTTCAAACAACAGAGAATTATCATTTAAAGGCTAACATATTATATAAGAGATCTGATAATTTAAACTCCCCAAGAACAATCACGAACTGGGTCTTTCTCCAGCGAAGATTGAAGGCAAATTTCTCTGGAAATTAGATCAAAGACAATTCTATTTGAAAAGTCTCAACCTAAAATCATCATTTTTGTGTGATGTTCTGGAAATCAACCTTTCTTGATTCTCACAAAGTTTCATTGTGAAAATACATGAACAACTATTACTGGAAAGACCATCCCATCATTTGTTTTCAGGCAATCGAACGAACAGGCAATACACCCCTCTTTTTCTTCTTCCTCTTCTTTCTTTCTTCTTCCTGTTTTGGTCTACAGCGGTTCCGATCAACATTGCTCTACGAATTACAACTCTGGCAAGGCTCCGACACCACCAAGATACAACCAGGTTCTTGTTTCTCCACTTTTGTGGCTCACACGGGTTCGATCTCTAAAAAACAATATATATTTTAGTCCATCTTCCCAGTAAGTGATATATTTTCAACACTTATTTTTGTTTATCATATTTTCTTGAATTGCTTTGTTGATTATTTAACTTGTTTATTGGGAAATTGAATTGGGTTTGTCTTCTTTGACTTGTTTGTTGTGAAATTTATCAAATTTCTTGAATTGGATTCTTTTTATTTAACTTGTTATTGTGAAATTGAATTTGGTTTCTCTTTTTTACTTGTTTATGGTGGAAATTTATATTTAGAGAGTTTATTGAATATCTCACTATTATTATGTCTGAGTTATCACTTTCGCATATTGATTATTGTGCATGTTCCTACTCTATATTTTACTGGTCCGTATATTAGTGTATCAATGGGTTGTTGATTTCAAACAATTGGAACTTCTTGATCTACTGTAGTTTATCAAAAGTTATTTGTTCTTAGTTTAGTGACGTCGGGGACTGATTGTAGACTAGGGTCATGTCTTCGGTTAGGGTTGGAGGCGAAGGGTAGTAGTGGTAAGAGGGGGATGGGCTTACTTAAGTTGAGAGTAGGGTCTTGGAACATAGGTCACAGGGAAGGCCATAGAGCTAGTGAAGAGTCGTAAGAGGAGACAGACTAATATAGTGTACGTTCAGGAGACCAGACAGGTAAGTACCAAAGGTCGGGACATGGACGAGTTTAAATTATGACACTCAGGAGTCGGGAGGCTCTAAGGATTGAAATGGAGTAGGTATCATAGTAGACAAGGACCTTAGGGACTATGTGGTTGATTTGATCAAACTTATTATCAGTAGACATATTATGAATGTTGTTAGTGCCTATGCACCTCACGTGGGCTTGGATAAGGAAGTCAAAAAGCTCTATTAGGAGGAGTTGGATGGGTTCTGAGAGGTATACCAGACACAAAAAAAGATCTTCATTAGGGGAGACTTTAATAGGCATGTTGATACAACTTCTAGTGGTTTTGACGATGTTCATAGAGGCTTTGGTCTGGGGGAGAGGACTGGAGGTGAGGCATCTCTTTTGATTTTTTTTTTTTTTTGACAAAGCTCTTTTGAGTTTTGCTAAAGTCTTTGAGTTGGTTATTGCTAACTCATGTTCCGAAGAGGGAAAATCACTTGATTACCTTTCATAATATGGTAGCTAAGACTCAGATTGATTACTTACTCCTTCAGAAGGGTGATAGAGGATAAGGATTGCAAGGTTGTTTCGAGTGAAAATATTTCCACCAACATAGGCTTTTGGTGATGGATTTAGAGATCAAGAGGGATAAAAGGAAGAAGACCCTTTTATGATTGACCGAGGATTAGACGAGAAGGTCTGACTCCTACCCTTTCTCGGGAGATGGGAAAAAGTTGAGTAGTTTGGGGGCTTGGAGTAATAGTGGGGACGCAAACACCATGTGGAACATGATTGTTGGTTGCATTAAAAAATAGTAACTGAGGCACTAGGGATATTGAGAGGGACCTTTGGTGAATGTCAAGATGCGATGGTGGAATGGAGAAGTTCAAGGCAAAGTGAGAGCTAAGAAAGTTGCCTACATAAAGTGGTTGGAGTGTATGGATGAGGATGAAAAATGGAGGCTTAAGTATATCTATAAGACGGTGAAGACAAAAGCAAAGTCGACAGCATGAGTGCTAAAACAATAATGTTTGAACGTTTGTATGTTGAGCTAGGGGAAAAAGGCGAAGACAAGAGATTGTATAGGCTCGCGAAAGACAGAGAGAAGCTCACGACTTGGACCAAGTGAAGTGCATCAAGGATGAGGACAGTAAGGTATAGGCGGACGAGAACTCCATTAAGCAAATGTGGCAAGCTTACTTCCACGAACTCTTAAATGAAAAAGGGGACAGAGATATTAAGTAGAGTGATTTGGCGCACTCTGATAGTCATCAAGATTTTGGTTACTGCAGGCATTTCAAGATTGAGGAGGTTAGAAGTGTCATTAGTAGGATGAACAGAGGAAGAGCGATCGAACTCAATGTGACTCCAGTGGAATTCTGGAAAAGCACTATCAAGGATGGTATGAAGTGGTTGACTAAGTTGTTTAATTCTATTTTGAAGACCGCTTAAATGCTCGATGGATGGAGTAGTACAATGGTTCCATTGTACAAGAACAAAGGTGATATTCAAAACTTTAATAATTATAGAGGTATCAAATTGCTAAGCCACACTATGAAGGATTGGGAGAGAGCGTTGGAGATGAGGGTGAGGAGAGGAGTGTCTTTTCGGAGGATCCGTTTGGATTTATACTAGGGCGATTGACTATTGAAGCAATTCATCTTGTTCAGAGACTGATGCAAAAATATAAGGAAAGAAAAAGAGACCTTCATATAACATTCATTAATCTTGAGAAGGCCTATGACAAAGTTCCAAAGGACGTCCTCTAGAGTTGTCTGGAGACGAAAGGTGTTCCAATAATGTATCTTAGGTGATATAGGACATGTATGACAGAGCCAAAACTCAGGTAAGAACAACGGGAGGGGACTCGAAGTATTTTCAGTCAAGATGGGATTTCATCAAGGATCAAGGCAGAGCACTTTTCATTTGCCTTAGTGATGGATGAGCTGACACGGTCTATTCACGAGGAGGTTTCATGATGTATGTTATTTATGGATGACACAGTACTGATTAATGAGATCCACCATAAATTTAATGACACGTTGGAGGTTTGAAAACATACTCGGGAATCCAAAGGGTTCAAATTGAGCAGGACCAAAACAGTTTTTTCCCAAAGGAATTCAAAGGGTTCATACTTAAAGTGCAAATTCAATAAACCTCACCCAATAGTTTTTTCACTCCCCCTTGGTGACTCGAACTCTCAATTTCTTGCTTAAAAGTGGAGGACTCTACTACTAGCACTCTTGTAGTAAATCAAACTTCTACAAGTTTTTACCCATAAATGTGCTATAACAGACATCATCAATAGTAATACAAGGTGTAAAAGAAGACATACCCATCTTCAGAATTTGAAATAAGTTCTAAAGCCTTGTTCAATATATGCTTTTGTGAAGGAATAGCCCCCACAAGCTGGTAACACTGGCTCAACAAGCTATATGCTCTGCATTTGAGCTCAAAGCATGACGGAATGGACTTCAACAGCAATTGCTGAACCATGTAAGCGTCTATTAGTAAAAAGAATTAAAAATGCCCGCCCAACAAACACAAACCGTTTAACATCCCACCAAACCCAACATCAAAATGAATTTCAGCATAATTAGATCAATAAATAGCCAGTATTATAATGAAAGAGGTCCAAATGAGAGAAACTGAAATTGAGGATTCATAGACAACACCAATTAGTTAGGGATTGCAGCACCCTAGTGACTAAAGAACCGGAGTAACAAGGAAACCAAGCTCAGGAAAGATAAGAATGAGTTCTTCCCTCTTAAGTCTTGGTGTTAGAGTTACTCTTGTAATGTGCTGGTATGTGATAAAACACCTGGTGGACTAATAATTTACAAAAAATACTAATAGCCTATGTGGCCAAGAATTTTGGAGGCTAAAAGAACTTCTTTTGTCCAAAATATTAATTTTTATAGATTTGAGTTGTTTGGCCAACAAAAGATAAGTGTTCTTGAGAAGTATTAATTTTCTGGCTCAAGTTAATATTTTTTTGTCAAGGTATGATTTCTTTTTGTTTGCAGTATTCCAATTTAAAAGATTTCCTTTTAATAGATTGATCAAATTTTAATATTGTACATTGTTTAATTCTTCTGAAATAATACCTCAAAAAAATCTCGTTTGAATGTAACTCTTGTTTCAGAAATCCAAATGACACTTTTGATATTTTCCACTACAGTCTGACATGTACACTCAAAACAACCCTTGGAATTAGAAAGTAGGTTTGTAATGTTAAGCTATCATTCAAATTTGATATTCAAGTTTATCTTGTTGCAACTACTAAGGCTATACATAATTTCATACGATGACATCCTTCCACCGATAAGAAGTTCAACTACTACGCTAGTGAAGGCATTATCTAAGAGATTGAGAAAGCAGAGGCCTTCTGGTATTTTCTTTAGAAATGCAACACAGATCTTCTACTGTTTTGGAGGCATTACATGATAAGATCAGGGATGAAACTGTTGTGAATTGTCATTATGTATGAGTAATTCTGCTTATGGAAGGGATTTTTAGTTAAATTGATTGATGTGATTTACTATATTCAAATTATCATGTCAAAAGTAAATCGTTATACCAGATATTCAATATATTACTTGATTTGACTATATTATATATTGATTAAGAACTTCAATATGCATTCTTATAATAATTTATATTTCATAATTAAAGAAAACAAAACCTGGATTAAAGTCTTTCACAACAAATATTAAAAATACTTATCTGTTTGTTTACAAATAACCTTCATAATTGTTTGTGGTAGGTATAATTGACATTAAATATCAACCGAGCACAATATGTTTATTAAAATTTCTGTTTTCTGAAAAGTTATTTCAGCAAAAGTAGAGTTTGTGGCTCTAAACTTGAAATCAAAAGTAGCATAATTGTTGTTGTTAAGTACATGACTTACAGAGCGTTCGAGGTGGGATTTGGCATGGTTGACATTATTGGAGTGCTTGAGAAGGAGAGTAGCAATGCGGAGGCGTGTTTTAATCTCGATAATAGGAAGGAAAGAAACATGGCTCTGACATATAGCTTCCAAGCATTTCACGGCTTTTCCAATTTCTCCTTTCTTCTCCTGATAATCCGCGAGTCCCCAAAGTCCCTCCGCCACTGCTTCCATTGTTTCCGACTTCCTTCACTCACCAGTATCTGTATTTCCCTTCAATTAGTTTTCCATGTTTCAAAATGGGGATTTAACTATCTAAACCCGTTTGACTATGGCACGGAAAATGAAATGAATTGGGGGAGAGGTTTGACGTTATGCGTCAAAAACTACTGTGATACAATTGAAATTTAGAAAATTATATGTTTTTTAAAAAAAAAATTTAAGTTATTAATTAGTATAATTTATAATTTTTAAATAATAATTAGTGTCATTTAAAGTATATAATTTTCAAGGGTCAATTAAATTTTTATATATCTTTCAAATATTTTAAGTTGTTGATTATTGTAATTTATAGTGTTTTTCACATCATTTAAAAGTAATATATATTACTATTTTATCTCAATTTATTTGGCTTCGATAAATTTCTAGTCATTTTATTTAAAATTAAAATATTTTAAATTATTAATAATCATGATTTATAAGATTTTTGTAACGTAATTTTCAAATATTCAAAAAGACTAACAAAAATAAAATAAATAAATTAAAACAAAAAAAGTATAAACATTACACAAATGCCCTCGACTAAAAGCAAACATATCAACAAAGAGTGTTTGCTTCAACACTCCTCTGTACAATAGTGATTTATGTGATACGGATAAAATTTAGAAAGTCATCTAGATTTTTATGTGATTTAAAAATGGAGAATTTTCATAAACAACTAGGCTTGAAGCTTAATATGATCAAATAGTTATATTTTACATAATTATATGGCATAATCTTGGCTATGTGATCTGGAGGGGAGGAGACAGGCGAGCGGGATCGAGGGAGGCAAGTTGTATGTGTGTGTATATATATTTGTTAAAATTGTATGTATATATCTGTCAAATAATTATATATGTGTAACTAATATACATATGTGTTTGTATATCTAGGAAGCAAGATTGAGAGAGGGAGGAGAGAAGCGAGTGAGACCGAGAGAGGGATGAAAGAGGCGAACGATGGAGAGAAGTGAATCATGTATATATATCTGTCGAATTAACTATGGATATCTATCAAAGTAATTATATATATGCAGCTGATATACATATGTAATTGTATATCTGGTAAGAAATTGCAGAGATAGAGGAAGAGGCGAGAGAGAGGAAAAGAAAAGAGAGAAAATAGTAACAAAACTTTAACTATAACTATAAATTGTAATTTTTTTTCAAACTATAGTCGTATAATATGAATATATATTATATGTTTACCTGGTTACATTATTTTTCCTTTAAAAATATTTTAAGATGTTAATTATTATGATTTATAATACTTTTTGCATTTCAATTTATGTGATACAAATAAAATTTTAGGAGTCAACCAAGAATATTTATATTTCTCTTATTGCCTTGAGAAAAGGTCCCACTTGTAAATTTAGTCATATTTAAAAACTTGAATAAACTCATTTTGAGAAAACTCTTCTGCTTTCAGGATTATAATCAAAAATAAAATAAATTCTCATTCGTTAGCTCTGACTTCGGTGAAAGTTTGTACTTTGATAGTAGATTTGTTTAGAATAATTAGAAAAGAGCAGCATCAAAATAAATTGTAACGAGGCCCACATGTTGGAGAGGATATACATCTTTTCAAGGATACACTAAGAGGTCATTTGACAGAGTGTATTAGTAAAACTAATGCATGCACTAACTTGTATATTAGCAAGACTTCATTGGATACACTTTTTTATGCTATGTATGACTAATATAAGCATTAATTATACACTTCATTATGTATTAAGGTGTATAGTACTAATACCAGGGATTTATAGGTATTAATAATGCAATGGTTTTAATACATGCACTAGTATAATTAACGACCAAATTGACCCTCAAAATCCTTTTTTACTTCTTTTTAACAATAATTATAGAGGGTATCTTTATAAATAACTTTTTTTATGCAATGCATGTTATTTTTAATGCATCAAACTAAACAATGCATAAAATATTCTATGTATAACTAATGAAAGCATAACTAATACATTCACTACTAAAGCAAGCATTACTAAAACACTCTATTTAGCATTATTCTTATATACTTTATCAAACGATCCCTAAAGAATTAAGAAAATGTTAGTTTCTCTTTTGGCCCAACGGAGGAACACTTACACTATTCATCTGGGACAACCCTCCTAAAGCTATTAATGTTGAAATATCAAAACAACCCCTATGTGGGCAAATAGACATACTGCAACACCGCCTAAATAATCTAACTTAGATAAGCCCAATAAGTTCTAAAACAAGTTTTGTTTCTACACTAGTTGAACTCTATGTAATGCACCTGTGGTCCATAGATGCATTTACGGACCATAGATGGGGTTAAGTGGAAACTAAGCCCTATAGTGACAAATTTTAGTCAACTCTAGGAGCAGGGATTATGAGTTGTAATATCTTCTATAACCTGTAAATGGGTCCTGTATTTCCCAAGTCATGAGTCCCCTTGTCTCAACATTTTTTTCACTATTGAACAGGATGAATCGTAGAATCTTCTACGATTCGTAAATGATCTTCATAATACTCAAGTCCTACAAACTCAGGTTAAGTCAATGGCCCATTTATGAGTTGGGTCTATGATATCGCTCAACCCAACTACTCAAAGGCAGGCAGAAGGGGCAGTCATCATCAACATAATAACCCAACTTTAAAGGTTGGGGACGATCCCATAGGGAATCGTTGTTCAAGGTGGAAGTGACTCGTTGGACCAAGTAATTGTAGAATATGGGGGTTGCAATAATCAAAATAGAGTTCAGCTAACAAGTTCTACTTATCAAATTTAACAACTATAAAGGGAAGATGTTGGGAATGTGCAAATATGATCAATAATATAACAAATGGGTATAGATATTTGACTACATGAGTTGATGTTGAATGAATAGGCCAGATTTCTTGTTACCCAAATCACCTATGAAATACAGGTATTTCGTATGAATTAGCTAATATATCACACGTAGACCACCGAGGACATGCTTGTCCTAAGAAGTCGAGCAAAACACCTACTGCCTATGCCATTGAATCCATGAATGTAGATATAAACTGAAACCCCATAAGGTTGGAATAGCTAGAGCAATTAGAATCTGGTGCAGGCCTCATACTTCTTCGCATTCGTGCTATGAGCTCCACGTTCGCGGAAGTGCTACCTTTCCCTTCTTCGTGTTTGTGAATTGGGTCTCCGCGTAAGTGGAGTACAACTTCCTTAGGCTCTATGTTATGTTGAGCCAACCCTGCATTCGTGGAGGTCTTTGTTGTCTTGTGCTCCGCAGTCACGCAGTACGTTTTCGTCTATATTGTTCTTAAATCCGTGTAACACCGGTTTTACTCCATTTTTAATATTGTAAGCTTTTTGAGGCAATTTTCGATGAAGCTTTTTCTGGGAATCTCTTAAGGAAGTGTTTCTTTCATCAAATTAATTAATTTCCTTGACCTTTATCTTGATTTTGTATTGAATTCCATGATTTTGGATTATTAAAATTGGGATTTTTATACCTTTAAATTGAAAACTTTAAATGTCGATTTCTCCTTCAATTTGAGCTCAATTTTAGTGAGATTTTCACCCACGAACTCCTTTTTTTTTTTTTACATAGAACCATAATTTCCATTCATTTTTTAGATTTGAGAACTTCAAATTTTAGCTCTAATTTTGCCCCATAAGGTTAATTCGTTCCAATATGAGTATAAAAAGTCATCTCTTAACGTGTAGTATCTATTTTTGATAGCGATTGGTTGATTTGAGGATCATTCTGAGGCTTTGATTGACCTAAAGCTTAGTTCGAGTGTAGTTTTAGCATTAACGTATGTTCGACTAATACTTTTGGGGATGAATTTGAGTTATTGGATACGTTTATGTGATAATTATTAGATTTAAGCTATTTCATGAGTTTTTGGCTTGTATGATAAAATTTTTTGTGGAATTGCGATATCGGTTATGTTGAAATTGGAGTAAATTATGACTTTATTGGTAAAGTGAGATATATTCTTTGAGATTTGGGATATTTTGGATATTATTATAATAATATGAGACTTGTGATATCATTCAAGAAGTTTTGTGGAAATTTTATGGTATTTGGGATGTCTTTGGAAATTATGTGCATATTTTGAGACTTGTGAAGTTCGGTACTGTCAGTATACTTGATTATTGATGAGAGCATGGTTATCTGAGACATATTGATGACCTGTGGTACCAGTTGTGATTCTTGATATACTTTCCCATATTATATAACAGTTACTTGTTGGTATTCTTCTATACTGTTGTTATATATATTTTGATATTGTGGCATTGACGTGTATTTATCTCACACTCCATCTGTATGCATTAATCGACCTTAGAGACGGTTGTGTTACTTGAGAGGTTTATTCACAGGACCAGAGTCCACTAATATATTCACTGGTGCCAGAGTCTGTCGTGATACTTGAGATATGTATTTACCAGCTCCAGAGTCCGTTGAGGTATTCACCGACGGTAAAGTCCACCGTGATACTTGAGAATTTTGGTATATGGTTTGATGAGAACGCCATGGGATTTACATGATAGCTTCAGCTTGATAGATTTATACACTAGTGCCAGAGTCCGCTGTGATTCCACCTCATGCATCATATTCATACATTACATGTGCATTGCATCATTGAGCGCTATTGTTTTCTTATTTTGCTCTTATATTTATATATTGTGTACTAACCCCTTCATTGCAGGTGATAGGATTATTCATTATTACATTCTTATTTGATTTCTTCTACCTAGTCGGTTGAACTTACTGGGTACATTCGGTGTACTCACCCCTACTTTGTTTCTTCCTGCAGATTGAGCATAGGGACCCCCCATAGGTTAGTTAATCTTATTCTACTAAAGTTCTTCCTTACTATCCCAAATTTCAGTGGTAAGGCTCAAACTTCAAGTAACCGTTGATCTATTGAGACTCCTTTTATTGTTATTCATATCAGACCTATATCTTACATTAGCAGACAAGTTGTATTTACTTATCTATACTACTTTAAATGCGCTTGTACTCATGACTCTAAGTTCTGGGATTTCATATTAAGTGTTGTGTTGCTTTTGCTTCAATTTGTTCTCTTTATGCGCGGTCTGATTTTAGGTCATGACAAGTTTGGTATCAGAGCTCTAAGCTCGTTGAGCTCATGAGTCAAGAGTGGGGTGTCTAGTAGAGTCTCGCAGATTGGTATATAGACATCCATACCCATCTTCTAGAGACTACGGGGCACTTGATAGGAAAAAAGTTCATGTCTTGCTTCTATTTGTGTGTTTTTTCATATCAACTATTTTGAAAGTGTCTAATCTACTTCTTCTGTGTAGATGCCAATTACTAGAGCCCGACGGTCATTGGGAGAGCCTGAGTCAACTGATATTGCCCCTACTGGTGGTCTAGGTAGGGCTCATGGTTGAGGACCTGCTAGAGGGGTAGCTCCGTCCAGAGGACAAGCTAGATAAGCATCTCCAGAGCCTGGGTATGAATTATTGGGACCCACCAATGTGTTCCACGACCCTCAGCCCCAGATTCTATGCCTTCAGTTCAGGAGCTACTACTACGATTATTGGCTAGACTTGAGAGAGATCTTCCAGCTCTTGTTGATGTGTTGTCAAAATATAACACATTTGATGCCTAAACCAAGGAATTTTGTGAGTTCTTAATGCGATGTTTTATGGTTTTTATGTTTTTTGTGTTGTTATTACAAAAAAGGTAGGTTGGCATGATTTTGGGAGAAAATTGTAGATTTTGCTGAGATGCTAGACATACGAGCTCACCTACGAGTCGTAGCTCAACCTATGAGTCATAGGGTGATCTCGTAGCCAGAAATAGAAAGCAAAAATCAGAAATCTGCAAAGTGGAGGTCAACCTTACGAGCCCATCCTATGAGTCGTAGGTCTCACTACAACTTGTATAGGTGGACTTATAGCAAGAAACAGAGAGCCAAAATTTTGGACTAAAAACTAAAGCCCTATACTATGAGAAGATCGTACGAGTCTAGCACAAGCAACGACTCGTACCAACGGGTCAGAACAGTCAAGTCCACAATGCCAAGTACCTAATACGAGACCCTAATTATGACTTATAGGTTACCCTACATGTCGTACCTATGAGACGTACTTGCTGCCAATTGTCTTTTATATGTAATTTTTAGGGTTAAGTTTGTAAATGCTATATATATTTTATATTAGGGTTTATTTTTGGGGTTGTCGAGTGAAACTCATCTTCTTAAGAGCTTATTTGGACAGACTCACTCCCTTACTCGCTGTGAGACTTTGAATATTTTCTCTAGAATATTTTATGTTTTTAGGGTAGATTCTCATTTTCTATTGGAAAATCCACTTTGGGGATTGCAAATCTTACATTGCATTCATTCTCCATCTATAAAGCTTGTGTTTGCGACTTGTGGTGTTATCTATCTTCATTGCTTTGGGTAAAATTCTCAACTATGTTTTGTATTTGCATTCTTGTTGGTTTTGGCTTATTCATGAGTAACTAAGCACTCACAACTTGGGGTTGTGGGAACCATGGGTAGTTGACTTGAGATAGCCTAGATTCATTGCATTTCTATGATTGAGATTTTGCATGTATTGTTCATTTTCTTTCGTTTTGATTGTTGTTTGGTGGTGGCAAATACCAAACCCTTCCTACTATCACGATTCTGACCAAGGTAGTGACAAATAGGAAAAGGAAAGTAAATGACAAGATTCGATTGACGTTTTTTCGTATAATCAACCAAACCTAACCAATGGGAGTTGACTGTGACTATGAGTAATGGTTAGTTAGCACATCATAATTGCTGACCACGCGCCATGATGAAATTCGACCTTTACCTTCACAAGGGGGCTGGAAGAACCTAAGTTACCATTCTGCATGCGAATTCCTAATTATATGTTATTTAGGGTATCGCGTCGACGAACCATGGGGAACACAATTCCTAGGTTGTCCCTAAATTTGAGTGTTTCTTCGTATGACAGCATAGTAGTTATTTTATTTCTATTTTCAAATCACAAACCCCCCCTCCCAGTTTGGAGATTTTAGTCATCAATGCTCGTAATGATTGATAGTGAATTCTTGTAGTAAAGCCTTGTATTCCCTGTGGATTCGACCTTAACCTCTGGTTAGATTAATTACTGATAGCGACAACTTTTTTGTTGGAGCTTGAACATTATAAAAAATTATGGCACCGTTGCTAGGGAATACAAATAGTTTTTGACTTGATTTCACTATTAGTAAGTTTAAGTATTAGTTTGTAAACTCTCTTGTATTTTACTTTATTTTTGTTTTTGTTGGTTATTTTAAGTTTCAGGTTGATTTGTACAATGACCGAATAAAAACTCTATGTTACAAGCGATTTGTTGGAAACCTTATAGAGGCTTGGTTTTTTCTATGGGCAAGAATCTGAGGATCCCCAAACCCACCTTCATCAGTTTACCCAAACACTGAGGGAGGTGCTTGGTACAAGATATCCTGCTTGGGATGCCATGGCCCTTTAAACCTTTCCCATGACTCTCAGGTACGAGGCTGCTGGGTGGTGTTCAACACTTCCACTAGATGTTTGCACCAGTTGGGGGAAGTGCAGAAGGTTTTCCACATGAATTTCTATGAAGGGCCCAACAAGCAAGAGCTGCAGGATAATGTTCGCAATTTTAAGCGGGTGCCAGGAGAGTCACTAGGAG
The DNA here is from genome assembly GCA_011800125.2 of Solanum clarkiae. Classification (NCBI taxonomy): domain Eukaryota; kingdom Viridiplantae; phylum Streptophyta; class Magnoliopsida; order Solanales; family Solanaceae; genus Solanum; species Solanum clarkiae. The sequence goes on along the minus strand of JAABOM020017251.1, from coordinate 3,766 downwards.
CAGTTTTGGGAATGATATAAAAAGTGTATGGGTCCTAAGAGGGGTCACGACCTATCTAATGATGGATTGTAGCAAGTTTCTATAGGGTACTAACTGCTGAGGAATAGTGGTATGCTGACGCATTGTTTGGAGGGGACTGTTGGGAATTCTTGAGGCGACCATTCAATGAAATTGCCGAATATATGGACAAGTCATCTGCTGTCGCTCAAGTCTACCAACCATTTCAAGAACAAATACTATCATCCACAAGTGCATCAAAGGGAATCCCTAGCACTTTCAGAAAGGAGAATGTGCCAAATTGGCTCAGGTTACCGCACCAATAAGGCTTCACCGATAAACTAACTGGGATTGAGCGCATGCTTGAGCAAGTTCCCATAAAATCTAATAAGCAAGAAGAGGTTGTACAAGAGATAAAGTTTGATTTCATTAAAATGAACTACAAGGTGGATCAACAAACAATGGCAATATAGAGATTCGATGACAAGATTGAAAAACTTGCAACATGATTAGAACCAGTACAAAGAGATCAGAAAAGAGGCTAGAAGAGTAAAGAAGAAACTCCGTCAACCCATAAGGAATTTTGAGTAATCATGAAGACAAAGTCGAGCCACAAGGTTAAACAAGCTGCTTCTTGGTAGACAACCCAAGTATCTCTTATATTTTTGGACTGCTTTAGGTTTATGTTATTTGTTTGAATTGTTAGGTAGTAGTTTGATGCTTTTTTTTGATGTGTCGAGACATTGGATGAGTTGTATTAATCCTGGCATTAGTGTATCTTTAAGCATAATTTGAAGGAACTGACCAAAAACTGAAGAGATGAAGAAAATGGCGCTTGGAGCAACCTCTACAAGCTGGTCTGCCAGTCGTAGTCATCACTACGACTCGTAGCCATGTCTCGTAGAGGGAAACAATAAGTATTAAAAGTTGGCACACATATTACGAGCTAACATTACGATACGTAGGGCCCTTTATGGGTCGTAAGTGGGGTTCGTAGTGCCCATGTATGAATTCTGAATGTTTCTATGTTTTAGGTCTTCTACGAGACTGGGACCTTCAAGTTGTAGGAAACGCTATAACTCGTAGTCGGAGTTTTGTAGACCCGATTAGCATAATTTTAAAAGTTGGCCCGGATTGAGTATATAAGGGGTCAAAATTTATTTGACCCCTAATTTCTTAACATTTAATAGGATACTTCCCCCAAAAGCTTTCCCAATACCCTTTTCAACTATTCCGATCACATTTTCTATCAACTTGCGTCATTTTCTGGTGATATTTTCTGGTGGGCCTATTTTTTTAGGGTTTCGACATCCCCATTTCTCTATCAATGCTTCTAATAGCTTAGTATTCTCTCCATTAGTATGTTTCCCTGTCTAAATTTTGCACACTCATGTTATAATTTTCCTATATTGTTGGATGACTGTGTGATTAGTGAGAATATTGGAAAGCCCGTGAGAATATTCTTGTGTGGATATGAGAACTAGGGTTGAGTTGATGTTAATGCTCGAGTATTATTTTGGAATTGTGATACTTTCTTTGGGTGATAACTGTGATATTGACATGTTGATCATATATGTTGAGCGCATGTGTTTTGGTCGATCAATTTCTAAACTCATGTCAGAGTGAAATGTGAATCGGGTGTGTGTTGATTGTGTTGAAAATGGGTATGATCCTTTTTGAGCTCTCCTGATTCTATGCTGATGTTAACTGTTATGAGTTCTAAGATTAAATACTTTTGAGTGATTTTCGAATGTGTTGGGAAGCTGATATTTAATTGTCAATTAGTGATATAGTTGTTGGGAAACCATGGTTTGAGTATTCATGCGTGGGGTTACATTTGTCGGACCTTTGGGATTGGTTGAGACCTGTTTTAAATCATGCTTGAGGTTGTTTTAATTTGTGTTGGGATGTGTGGTAAAAATACAAGCACTACAGGTGCTTGTTCTGTTCTACTATGAGGTCATGTAGGACTCGTAGGATGTCATACGAGTTGTAGTTGTCCCTCGTAAGAAACATCAGATACTTATGGTGCCCTGACACTTACTATATGAGACCCGCTTACGGGTCATAGTTCCCACTACGAGTTACAGTGTGGGTCTTGTAGACCTGACTTGTGTCTATAAAATTCCTCTGGAGATTGATACGAGTCCAGGATACGACTTGTAGCTGCCATGTATCTGAAAACTTGCAACTGTATCAGTGACTGTTCTTTTGATTTTAGTATTTAAATATTTTTATTTTTGGTCCTTTGTTATGTGATCACTGCTTAATCAAACATTTTGAGGCTCACATGCTAATGTGTGGTTAGTTTTTAGGTATAATGCCCCCAAAGGAAAAACGAGCGATCATGACATTTCAAAGGAGGTTGATTAACGAGTCCCCTAAAACTGAACAATCGGAAGGCTCTATGGAAGTCCACAGAGTAAGAATGGACCCTGAGGAAAATGTACCTCAAACTCGAGGCTGCACTGCTACGGCCCCGGTAAAAGTTGAGAGTCCCTCCCAGTCTGGATGAAGGCAATGGTGATGGGTCCGAGAGAAGCTCACCGCAGATGACCTCCACACACACTAAGATAGACTTAGAGGAGGGGTCACAAGCTTAGTAGGAGGAAGTACAATCACAGCGCCTAGCCGACCCCAGATGGTGTGTTGTAGGAATGAAAGAGATCTACATAAAGGGGTTAGAGCAAAAAGGACAGGGCAAATCGGTTAGACAATTCCACGAGGAGTCTAGGCTGAACGACTCTGATTTGGATAGGTATTGAGGTTAGATGCAGAGATAGCTAAACATGGACTATGATGGAGTACACAACAGTTGGGCAAGTACACGCCTTTCTTGGTTCGTGAGTTTTATGTTGCCTACCTTACCATACTTCTCCGAGGCCTACCAAAGAACAAGAAGGATATTAAGCAACCTCGATTACGAGAGGTTTCGATCAGGGGTCGAAGAGTTGACATCTTCGAGGAGAAGATTCGATGAGTTCAGTTTAGGCCCAACTATAGAGTGCCTCAGTCTACCGCAGAGTATGATGGTCAAATCTCCAAAATGATGAAAACGGTGAATGAGAAAGACGTTGCGGCCAAAATTGAGTTGTTGCAGTGGATTACCAGTCAGATATATGAGGAGGGTTTCAAGCTGACATGGGTCAGAAACAACGCTGATCCAATAGTGAAAGCCCACCTATTTTTTCGGGCTAAATTTTGGTGGTCGATTATCAATTGGCGTATCCGTCCCACTTTCATAGATAATGTGATCACCCTAGGCAAGCTGTGTTATTAGCCAACATCAACGAGCTATGTTATTGGCCAGCATCCTAGCTGGTTATGAGATAGATTAGGCCCATGTTATCTCTGAGCAGATTCACAAGTTCGCCGTTTGGACGAGCACCTTACTGCCGTTCCCTGTTTTGATCCACCATTTATACAGTGTAGCAAGTGTTTGTATCGACCCCCCACCGGGACCAGCATATAGAGGCCACATACACCATGGATTCCAGCCTGATTAAAGCTGATGAGAACCCGGTGGCCCTACTGCGAGCAACTTCTCCATCCATCCTAGATCCATTCCTTGTAGAGCCTCCGATTCCAGCTACCACCGGTACTACTTCAGCTATTGCAGAGCCTTCCCAGCTATTGAGATTGAGTCGGCACAATCATCCAGTACTCCCACACAAGTATAATCTTCCATGCAGGTTGATTCTTTTACCTTTGCTGTTGCTTTTCAGGCATTGATATGCAGGGTATCTATAATGGAGCTCAGGCTACAAAC
>JAABOM020017240.1:0-18861 GCA_011800125.2 Solanum clarkiae | reverse complement strand
TGTCGTAGTCCTTCAACAGTTCTATCCACCGCTGTTGCCTCAAATTCAACTCTTTTTGCTTAAAAATATATTGGAGAGGATTAAACCATTACATCTCATCGTCCTCTCTCGAGTTTACATCCCTGAAACAATAGAGGATGGCATAGTTCAGATTCCTAGTGGATCACATTCGTTCCTTACCTGTCAAGTATGGAATGGCTGTGGCAACATTAGCATGATTATTCTACAACCCCTAGCTCATAAGTTGTTTTTATCAATTAATAGTAACTCCCAGAAAATTCCAAAGCTGAGTAATCTGAGCTGATATGAGATGAGTTGAGATGAGTCCTTCTAATATGAGTCTGATTTGATTGAGGAGTTGATGGGTTAATGGGTCACTTTTCTACTCTTTATTCTTGCTTTAGATAGACATTTGACATGTTTATTTTCACTATCCTTGATGTTAATTTTTGTTTCTATATTATTCTACCAATTTTAGTTTCACTCAGCTATTTTACATACTACCCGTTTTGATTTTACTCAGCTATTATACACACCTGTAGATTCGATGTACTGACGTCCCCCTCTAGTACTACATTGTTTTATGATGTAGATACACAACATAGAGGTCATCAGTAGGCTCACCATTGAGTATCTTGAGACATTCAGCAGACTGGTGAGCCTTCCCTACTTCGGAGGGTTGATCACCAATTTTCATCCTTCTTAGAGTTAGATTTACTTGACCTTTTATTTTGATTGGGGTAGCCATTAGTCTATCATTGGCACCACTTAATAGTGATCAAGGCTTCATAGACTAGAGTCAGATGTAGATGTTGAGACTTGTGAGCTAGTGTCTGTCTACTAGCCTTTCATTTTATTGCTATTTGAGACTAGATGACGAGATGTGCCCATTTATTTTCTTATGTCTTCCGCTAATTAGAAGAATGTATGATCAAATGAATGTGATGAGGTCAAGAGGTTCGCTTGGGGACTAGCAATAGCCCCTAAGTGTCGGCCTGGCTTGGGTCCCCTCTTGGGGCGTGAGAAACTTGGCATCATTGCACGAGTTCAAACTCCCAAGGAGGCAATGAAGTTGTGTCTAGTAGAGTCTTGTATATGTGTATGTTATTGACCACACTTCATCAACAGGAGGCTATAGGACATTAGGAATTGTCTCACTTCTTTTTTATTCCAAATTCATGTGATAGAGTTAAACTCTATGAAAGCTCTCTTCCGATTCATGCGTTGCTCTAAACCTTTTGACTATGTCTTGACTATGATGTTATAGGGATAGTAATGTTAAAATTCTTATAGATGAGATTCTCTACGAGAAGTAATCGGAATGGTAGACAGACTGCACCAAGCTTGAATTAAGCTGACTAGTGTGCTATATTGATTGTCGAGAAGGAGTGCACTATTCATCAAAACTTTCTCCTGATGTAACACATGAGAGAGAAACTTATGTCTCCGAAGAGATTAATGTTACCACCTAAGAGTGAGATGTGAGGTCTTATAAAAGCTTAGTAAAATTGAATCAATCCAGAGTTAGAAGAATGATGATTGAAAAAAAGGGACGAGATAGCAAAAAAAGGGATGAGATAGCAAGGGTGATGGTCAATTGAGGCTTGTAGTTAGAGTTATGTACCTATTAGGTAAGTAATGAGATGATGAATCGATTGCCATTGGATTAATGAAAAAGTGATGAGTACCCTATGATTGTTATGATGAGGTGTATATATATATATATATATATATATAGAGAGAGAGAGAGAGAGAGAGTTAATGTCAGGATAGTGTGCTCAAACTAAAAGGAAGTTTATGCTGATGTGTTGTGGTATTGAAACTACTGAGGGTGAAACATAGATGTTGAATAGGGGGAAACAGAGCACCTTTGAAGTGGTATGTCAAAACTAGCATTATGAATTTTAAGTAAGAGTTCATGAGATTCATTAAGTTATGAGTCTTAGTCAGATAAGGAGATATGATTAACTAGGTTAGTGGAACTGAGTTGTAAGGAAAGTGATTTTATGGGTAGAGTACAAGTTCCCCTTAGGTAAGATGACTGAAACGAGGATATCTTAATAGATAAGAAGAGACTTGATATGCATACCCATGACTGTGTAAAGATGTGTGAAGCTCTATTTTCTATGTCTACTATAAGAATCTAGATAGTATATTTGAGTTGCAATGTGGAGTAGGTTGAGGTAAGCATTTCTTGTCATCCCGAGCAACTAAGTTCATTGGGACGTATGGATAGATGATGATGAGTATAGCCATTACAGTTTTAAGGCTAACAAAAATGAGTTTATGAGAGCACATAAGTTGAGCGTTAGCAGGGAAAAGAAAAGGTTAAAATGTAAGAGGTTGGGAAGTGGTTATGTGTGCCAATAAGGGTAGCAAGTATAGATAGAGATTTCCATAGAGACAAGAGGAAGCTAAGAGTGGTATCTTTGAAGGGAGTCTTAGTGGCTAATTTATTTATGCGACTATAGTCTGATAGAAAAGTTTAACACGCCTATTCTTATGAATAGTGATTCCTCAATCGTATGGAGGTATATGCTTACAGCCTAGCAGAGGGAATTGATTCCAAATTTAGAGAGAGGACCTTGAGAGCTAAGGGGGAGATGATGAAGTGGTAAACCAGAGTAGGTCTTGAGTCTTTGATAGTGATAGGCTGATCAAGATGAGATATCAACCCTTTTCCATCTCATATGATCTTTACCCTTCAGTTGAGGTGATACTCTATTTCATTCTGGTGCGTGGTTGTCATACCTATGGCCTACTCCCATGCGCATCATATTGATTCCCGTTCATGCTGAGTTTTGATGATGAGAAGTGATGATTCATTCATTAATCATGATCTGACCCCATGAATCCAAGAGTTTTCAGTCTTATGTCGTAGGAGATAAGACCTGACTTTTACATTGCTTATAGTTTTGTGAACTCAGAATAAGTCTTGATAGACAAGAAAGATTGTAATTTATGAATGTTCTCAGATAAGATTTCTCGGTTGAATCATGCTAATGATCTTCCATTCCATGCTCTTTGAGTAATCTAACTTTCTAATCTCTATAGAAATATTGACGATAATAGGCGAGTTATGGGTGATGGGAGAGAGTGAGTGCTCCTGAATTGTGATAATAGAGTTGAGTTCCTAGCTTTGAGTTGATGTTCCTTTTGATCCTCTACATACTAGATTATGCAAGTCCTTATTGTATTCATGTCAAATAATGATGTTAGAGATAAAGTTTAAACTCTAGACATTGTGTTCGAAGTTTATTCATCAGAATGAGTATTCGAGAAACTGAATATTTGATTTCTTAACGATATTCGTGCTTATTTTGCATGGAGAGGTAGTAGTTTGAGGTTTGGACAATGGGGAAGATGATGAGCTACTCCAGGTCCAAATAGTGATGTTGATAGTAGTAGACTGAGGTTGAGGGTAGATGAGGTGGAGTGAGTGTATCCTTATTATAATATTGGTGTTAAACTTTTGTCCTGTAGGGATAGAGACAGGAAGGAGGAGAGAGATAAAATCTTATGATGAGTAGTAGATAGATAAGAGTATGTTGGTGTGACTCTGAGTGAGAACTCATTGAATGGTGGAGGTAAAATTGCTATGTAGGCTTGAAAATCCTAAGGTATAGTTCAAGTGGTTAGAGTGATAGGCTTGAATTCATGATTGTTATTATGGGAGTATCGATGATAGACAAGTGAAGACTTCATAATAAGGTCTCGAGAAAGAGTAGTGAAGTAGTGAAGAGGACTAGCGATCTTTTAATGGAAGCCCCTGTGGAAGTTCAGAGTTGAGTTTTGAGGATTAGATTTGTAGGAATATGATCATCTTGTGAATAACACCTTGAGGCTTCGAAGTAGGCTTGAATGAAAGAGGAGGAGGTGCTTAGATGGAAATTTTAGTAAGAGCTATAAGCTCAAGTTGAGGTAGTAGAGTGCCATGAAAGGGAGTACAGTAGAGATGATGGTGCTAAGCTTGAGAGTTGTACATAGAGTCTTATACATCGATGTTCACATTCTTCATTAGAGTTGATGGCTTCCTTCATGAGTTCGAAATGTTGTTTTTTGAGGTGTTCAAATGATTCGAATAGACTGGGTGAAACTATCTAAAAGAGTATCTCTACTCTTTATCGGAATCGATTTGTCCATTCTGAGTGACTTGTGCCTGTCCAGATTGGTTGATTGAGTGTTGAAAGCAGTCTTGATTGTTATTCATGCCCGACGATAAGAATTTTGAAGGTAATGTCCTTACCCTTATCTAAATTGATTGTCTTTTATTGAGTGGGTTGTCTATTCTTGAGTCTGAATAGAGATTGTCGATAGAAATGAGGAGTCGAATGATTGATTACTAGATGTGAATGTTGAGAGGAGTTTAGGGTCTATTCGTGCCTTACTATCTGCCCGTACTCATCATTCAAAGACGACTGATCCCAAGGGAGAGATGATATAATGCCTGAAGAAATCACCAAAATATCCCTAGAATTAATTGTGCACATAACGCATCTTCCCAAGCTCGAATGGAAAATCTGAGACCGTATTTGTGATCAACATGAAAAACTAGGTGGCAAAGTGGTCTAGACCCGATTTTAGAGCAACTAGATAAAATAATAATATTTTGATCTGAAAATTGAGATAGTAAGGGTATGCATTGGGCCCGCGATGTGGACCTATCGTGGACTCATACTTATAACTTTTTTCAATTTTTTGACAGGACTAAATTGTTGAAATTACACAGGTGCACGATAGGTCCGCGTCATGAAACTGTTACCTCGACCTATTCCACCAAAATTCCAAATTTTAAATCTTTTGAGGGGCATCTAGACTTTTCCCAAGCCCTCCTAAACTCAAAACACAAACAATTTAGGTCTTCTTGATGAGTAAATAGGGTCTAAAACCCCACTATAACCATCTTCACAACACTTGAAAGTTAGGGCTTGAGAGAGAAGAAACAAGAACATGAGATTGGAGAATTTGAGGAGAGTTCTTGATAGGTTATTTGAAGAGCTTCATTTGAGGTATGTAAGGCTAAATGAAAGCATGAGATAGTTCACTCATGTGCCCCATAGATGGTCTTAGATTAGAGTTGAAGGTTCTTGAGTCTACCTACATGATTCTTGATTATTTTCTTGAGAAATCTCATTTACTACATGTATTTTTCATATGTTGATGATTATCATACACATATTTTCTTGAATTGATTATTTTTCATGAGATATTGTATAAAACCCTATATGTTAACTTTTGAAAGAATGCATGAATGAACCTAGGGACGGAGTCTAGAGTATTGACTTGAGTAGGTTAATGGAGATCATGATATGAGTATGAGGTTGAGTTATTTGAGCTTGATGATCCTATGAGTCTTCATAATAGAGTTCTTGAGCTCCCTCTAAACGACTTTTTCTAATTGATGACCTGATTCCTTGAGTTCTTAAATAAGAATTAAGTTCATTGAGATGAGTTGAAGTCCCTAAAATAATAGAAGATCCCTTGAGTTTGAGTTGACGAGATGATGAGAGTCTCCATGAGACTATTTGAGATGATGAGTGTCTCCATGAGACCAATTGAGATGACTAGTGTCACTATGAGACCAATTGAGATGATGAATGTCTCTATGAAACCAATTGAGATGATGAGTGCCCCCATGAGGCTACTTGAGATGGTGACGAGGAGTCTTATGAGCATTGAGACTTGGGAGAAGTATTGAGCACATAAATGACTAAGAGTGAGTCCCACTTGCACTCATTACCTACGTCAGCCCAACGTAGGAGAGGATTAAACCATTACATCTAATGGTCCCATCTCGATTTTGCATTCCTAAAACAATAGAGGATAGAAGAGTTTAGATTCCTTATGGATCATATCTGTTCCTTACCTGGCAAGTACGGAACTGCTATGGCAAAATTAGCGTGATTGTTGTACAAACCCTGGCTAATAAGTGGTTATTGTCAGTTAAGAGAAACTCCTAGAAAGTTCCCAAACTGAGTAATCTGAGTTGAGATGAGATAAGTTAAGATGAGTCCTTCTAAGATGAGTCTGATTCGATTGATGAATTGATGGGTAACTTGTCTACTCTTTATTCTTGCTTTAGATAGGCATTTGACATGTTGATTTTCGTTATCCTTGATGTTGATTATTGTTTCTATATTATTCTACCTGTTTTGATTTCACTCAGCTATTTTACATACCAGTACATTCCACATACTAACGTCCCTCTCTGGGACTATATTATTTTATGATGTAGATACATAAGATAGAGGTCATCAGCAGGCGCACCGTTGAGGATCTCGAGACATTCAGCAGACTAGTGAGCATCTCCAACTTTGGAGGGTTCATCACCTATTTTCATATTTCTTAGAGTTAGATTTTCTTGACTTTTTATTTTTATTGGGGTGCCCATGGGTCTGTCATTGGCACCATTTAATAATGATAGAGGCTCCATAGACTAGAGCCGGATGTAGATGTTGTGATTTGTGAACTAGTGTATTTCTACTAACCTTTCATTTTATTGCTATCTGAGACTAGGACAAGATGTGCCCATTTATTTTCTTATGTCTTCCGTTGATTAGAGAATGTATGAATGAAGTAATGTGATGAGGCCAAGCGGTTTGCTTGGGGACTAGCAATAGCCCCTAAGTGCCGGCCCGTGTTGGGTCCCCTCTGGGGGCGTGATAAACTTGGTTTCAGACCATGAGTTCAAGTATCCTTGGGAGTCTCTGAAGATATGTCTAGTAGTTGTTTTGTTTATGTGTGTGTTGTCGACCATACTTCATAAGTAGGAGGCTATAGGATATTAGGAATTGTCTCACTTCTTTCTTATTCCAAATTCGTGTGATAGAGTTAAACTTTATGAAAAGCTCTCTTTTGATTCATGCTCTCCTCTAAACCTTTTGACTACGTCTCATCCATGAGGTGACAGACACAGTAATGTTAAAACTCTTACGGATGAGATTCTCTGTGGTAAAGTAATCAGAATGGTAGAAAGACTGCACTAGGCTTGAATGAAGTTGACTACTGTGTTATGTTGATTTACTAGAAGGAGTGCACTATTACTCATATGAATCATGCATTTGAGTTACCTCTAGAGGTACCCAGACCATTTTTCTACAAAACTTGCTCCTGATGTTACCTATGAGAGAGAAACTTATGTATCCAAAGATATTAATGTTACCACCTAAGAGTGAGATGTGACGTCATATAAACCCTGAGTAGAATTTAATCATTCCAAAGTTGGAAGGATGATGATGAAAAGAAAGGGACGAGATAGCAAGAGTGATGGTTGCTTGAGGCTTGTAGTTAGAGTTATGTACCTATTAGGTAAGTAATGAGACGACGAATGGATTTCCATAGGATTGATGAAAAAGTGATGAGTACACTATGATTGTTATGATGGGGTATAAAGAGAAAGAGAGTTAGTGTCAGGATGTGATAGAGCATGCTCAAACTCGAAGGAAGTTATGCAGATGTGTTGTAGTATTCAAACTATTGAGGGTGAAACATAGATGTTGAATAGGGGGAAACAGAGCGCCTTTGAAGTGGTAGATCAAAACGAGGCTTATGAATTTTAAGTGAGAGTTCATGAGATTTATTAAGTTATGAGCCTTAGTCAGATAAGCAGATATGACTGAATAAGTGAGTGGTACTAATTTGTAAGGAAAGTGATGCTATGGCTAGAGTACAAGTGCCCCTTAGGTAAGATGAGTGAAACGAGGATATCTCAATAGTTAAGAAAAGACTTTAGATGCGTACCCACGATTGTGTAAAGATGTGCGAAGCTCTAATCTATGACTACTATAAGAATCTAGATAATATATTTGAGTTGCAATGTTGAGTAGGTGACGTAAGCATTTCTTGTCATCCCAAGCAACTAAGTTGATTGGGCATATAGATAGATGATGATGAGTTTTTCCATTATAGTCTAAGTCTTATACAAATGAGTTTATGAGATCACATAAGTTGAGCGTTAGTAGGCAAAAGAAGTGGTTAGAATGTAAGAGGTGGAAAGTGGTTATGTGCGCCAATAAGGGTAGCAAGTATAGAGAGAGATTTCCATAAAGACAAGAGAAAGCTAAGAGTGGTATTTTTGAAGAGAGTCTTAGTGGCTAATTTATTTATGTGACTATAGTTTGATAGAAGAGTTTAAGATGCCTATTCTTGTGACTAGTGATTCCTCGATCGTGTGAAGGTATATGCTTACATTTTAGCAGAGGAATTGATTCTACAATTTATAGAGAGGACCTTGAGAGCTAAGGGGGAGATGACGAAGTGGTAAACTATAGTAGATCTTGAGTCTTTGATAGTGATAGGCTGATCAAGATGAGATATCAACCCTTTTCCATCTCATATGATCTTTACGGTTCTGTTGAGGTGATACTCTATTCCCTTTTGGTCTATGATTGTCATACCTATGGCATAGTCCCATGCGCATCATGTTAATTCCCATTCATGCTGAGTTTTGAGGATGAGAAGAAATGAATTCATTCATTAATCTTGATCTTACCCCATGAATCCAAGAGTTTCCAAGCCTATGTTGAAGGAGATATGACCTGAGTTTTACACTATGTATAGTTGTGTACTCAAAATGAGTCTTGATAGATGAGAGAGATTGTAATCTATGAATGTTCTCATATAAGATTTCTCGATTGAATATTGCTAATTATCTTTCGTTTCAAGCTCTTGGAGTGATCCAACTTTCCAGTCTTGATAGAAGTATTGACGATACTAGGCAAGTTATGGGTGATGGGAGAGAGTGAGTGCTACTGAATTGTGATAATGGAGTTGAGCTCCTATCTTTGAGTTGATATTCCTTTTGAGCCTCTGCATACTTAAGTATGCAAGTCGTTGATAGTATTCGTGCCTAATAATGATGTTGGAGATAAAGTTTAAACTCTAGACATTCTGTTTGAACTCTACTTATGATAATGAGTATAACAGCAACTGAGTATTTGAGTTCTTGATGATAATCGTGCTTATTTTGCATGGAGAGGTAGTAGTTTGAGGTTTAGCCAAAGGGGAATATGATGAGCTCCTCCAAGTCCAAATAGTGATACTGATGGTAGTAGACTGAGCATGAGGATAGATGAGGAGTGAGTGTATACTTATTATGATATTGGTGTTAAACGTCTTTCCTGTAGGGATGGAGATAGGAAGGAAGAGAGTGATAAAATCTTATGATGCGTAGTAGATAGGTAAGAGTATGTTGGTGTGACTCTGAGTGAGAAATTATTAAATGGTGGAGGTAGAAGTGCTAAGTGGTCTTGAAAATTCGAAGGTATAGTTGAAGTGGTTAAAGTGATAGGGTTGAATTTGTGATTTTTATTATGCGAGTATCGATGATAGACTAATGAAGACTTCATAATAAGGGCTCGAGGAAGAGTAGTGAAGTAGTAAAGAGGACTAGTGATCTTTAAATGGAAGCCCCTGTGGAAGTTTAGAGCTAAGTATTGAGGACTAGCTTTGAAGGAATATGCTCATCTTGTGAATATCACCTTGAGGCTTAGAAGTAGTCTTGAATGGAAAAGGAGGAGGTGGTTAGATGGAAATTTAAGTAAGAGCTATAAGCTTAAGTTCAAGGAGTAGAGTGCCATGAAAAGGAGCACAATAGAGATGATGGTGCTAAGCTTCAGAGTTATACATAGAGTCTTATGTATCGATGGCTCCATTCTTCTTTTGAGTTGATGGCTTCCTTCCTGAGTTCGAAGTGCTGATTGTCGAGGTGTTCAAATGATTTGAATTGACTGATTTGCAATGTTCCATTCGTGCTTGATGGTAAAAATGTCTAAAAGAGTATATCTACTCTGGATCGAAACAGATTTGTCTATTCTGAATGACTTGTGATTGTCGAAATTGGTTGATTGAGTATTGAAAGCAATCTTGATTGTTATTCACGCCTGACCATAATTTTGAAGGTAAAGTCCTTACCCTCAACTGAATTGATTTTCTTTTCTTGAGTGGGTTGTCTATTCTTGAGTCTGAGTAGAGATTCTCGATAGAAATGAGGAGCCGAAAGATTGATTGATAGATGTGAATGTTAAGACGAGTTTCGACGCTATTCGTGCCTTGATATCCACCCTTACTCATCATTCGAGGATGAATGATCCCAACGGGGAGATAATGTAACGCCTAACAAAATTACCAAAATATATCTAGAATGAAATTATGCACATAATGTGTCTTCCCAAGCTCGGATGTAAAATCCGAAACTGGATTTGCGATCAGCACGAAAAATTGTGTGGCTAAATGGTCTCAACTCGATTTTAGAGCAATCAAATTAAAAAATAATTTTTTAATCTGAAAATTGAGATAGTAAAGGTTCACATTGGGCCTGCGACGCGGACCTATCATGGACCCACACTTATATGTTTTTTCAAATTTTCGACAGGATTGAATTTTTCAAATTATACAAGTATGCAATAGGTCCACGTTGCAGACATATTACCCCGAGTTGTTCCACAAAAATTCAAAATTTTAAATCTTTTGAGGGGCATTCTAGACTTTTCCCAACCCCCCCAAACTCAAAACATGATCAACTTAGGTTGTTTTGATGAGTAAATAAGGTCTAAAACCCCATTATAAGTCCTTCTTCACATCACTTGAAAGTTATGCTTGAGAGAGAAGATAGAAGAATGTGAGATTGGAGAATTCGAGGAGAGATCTTTACAGGTTATTTAAAGAGTTTCATTCCAAGTCTGTAAGGCTAAACGAAAGCATGACATAGTTCTTGCATATGCCCCATAGATGTTCTTAGATGAGAGTTGAAGATTCTTGAGTCTACCTGCATGATTCTTGATTATTTTCTTGAGAAATCATATTTACTACCTGTATTTTTCATATGTTGATGATCATCATAAACCTGTTTTCTTGAATTGATCATTTTTCATGAGATATTATATAAACGCTATATGTTAACTTTTGAAAGCATACATGAATGAAACTAGAGATGGAGTCTAGAGCCTTGACTCGAGTATGTTGATAAAGATCTTGATGTGATTATGAGGTTGAGTTATTTGAGCTTGATTATCCCATGAGTCTTCATAGTTGAGTTCTTGACTTCTCTCTAAACAACTTCTTCTAATTGACGACCTGAGTCCTTAAGTTCTTAAATAAGAATTAAGTTCATTGAGATGGGTTAAAGTCCCCGATATAATAGAGGACCCTTTGAGTTTGAGTTGACGAGATGATGAGAGTCTCCATATGACTAATTAAGATGGTGAGTGTCTCCTTGAGACCAATTGAGATGATGAGTGTTTCCATAAGTCTAATTAAGATGATGAATGCCTCCATGAGGCTAATTGAGATGGTAACGAGGAGTCTTATGAGCATTGAGTCTAGGAAGGAGTATTGAGCATCAACATGAGTAAGAGTGAGTCCTACTTGCACTCATTACCCACTCCGGCCCAGCATAGGAGAGGACTGAACCATAACATCTCATGGTCCCCTCTCGAGTTTACATCCCTAAAACAATAGAGATCAGATTCCTTGTGGATCATATTCACCCTTACCTGGAAAGTATGGAACGGTTATGGCAACATCAGCGTGATTGTTGTACAACCCTTGGCTCATAAGTGGTTTGTTGTCGATTAAGAGAAACTCCCAGAAAGTTCACAAACTGAGTAATCTGAGTTGAGATGAGTCCTTTTGAGATAAGTTTGATTTGATTGATGAGTTGATAGGTATGGTTCACTCTCTACTCTTTATTCTTGCTTTTGATAGATTTTTGACATGTCGATATTCACTATCCTTGAAGTTGATTATTTTTTCTATATTATTCTACCTGTTTTGATTTCACTTAGCTATTTTACATACCAGTACATTCCACGTACTGACGGCCCCCTCTGGGACTGTAGTGTTTTATGATGTAGATACAAAGGATAGAGGTCAGCAACTGGCGCACCGTTGAGGATCTTGCGATGTTCAGCAGACTGGTGAGGCTCCCCTACTTTAGAGAGTTCATCACCTATTTCATCTTTCTTAGAGTTAGATTTTCTTGACTTTTTATTTTTATTGAGGTAGCTATGGGTCTGTCATTGGGACCACTAAATAGGAATAGAGTATTCATAGGCTAGAGTCGGATGTTGATGTTGAGACTTATGAGCTAGTGTCTTTCTACTATGCTTTCATTTTACTATTATTTGAGACTAGATGATGAGATTTGCCCATTTATTTTCTTATGTGTTCTGCTGATTTGTAGAATGTATGAATGAATGAATGTGATGACGCCAAACGGTTCACTTGGGGACTAGCAACAGCCCCTGAGTGCTGGCTACGTCTTGGGTCCTCCCTCCCCCGGGTAGTGACAGTGACGATTGAACCGTGAGAAATTGATATTTCCTTAGTCCCAAAAGAGGACTTAATGTCATTTCTAATTAGGATACAATAATGTACGCTAACTATCCTGGCAAACTATTGGGCTGATGTGGCAACGACATCGGTTTGTTGTACCATCACCGGCTCATAGGTGATGGCATAGGTTCGAGAAACTCCCAGATAAGTTTCATCCTTATAGTACTCTGATGTTAATATGATTGTATGAGGTGATTGATGTTGATGGGCCTTTGTCTACTCTTAATTCTTGCTTTAGATAGACATTTGACAGTTAGATTGGTTATCTTTTTCCTATTACTCTACCTGTTTTGGTTTCACTCAACTGTTTTACATACCAATACATTCTATGTAGTGGCGTCCCCCTCTGGGACTGCATCATTTCATGATGTAGATGCAAGATTTGGAGATCATCAACAGGTATATCATTGAGGATTTGGGACATTCAGCTGATTGTTGAGCCTCCCCTACTTCGGAGGATTCATTATATTTATTTCATCCTGCTTTAGAGTTAGACACTTATTACCATTATTTTGATTGAGGTAGCCATGGGTCTATCATTGGCACCACCTGATAGTGATAGAGACTTCATAGATTAGAGTTGAATATTGATGTAAGATTGTGGGCTAGTTTTTCCTACTAGCCTCTTATTATAATATTTGTTTGAGATTAGATGATGATGTGCCCTTGTATTCCTTTGTATCTTTTGCTGATAGTGGAATGTATGAATGAGTGAATGTGTTTAGGCCAAGAGGTCACTTGGGGACTAGCAATAGTCTCTGTGTGCTGATTAGTGTAGGATACCCTCCCAGGGCGTGACAAATATGGTATCAGAGCACAAGTTCAAGAGTCCTAGGGAATCTGTGAAACCGTGTCTGGTGGAGTCCTTATTATTTGAGTGAAGATCTCCACATCCATAATTTGGAGGCTATAGGACATTTAGGAATTATTTTCCTTCTTTAGATTCTAAGTCGTGTGGTAGAGCTATTTCCTAAGAAGTCTACAATTATTTGTGTGATACTCTAAACCTTTTGGCTAGGCCTTGTCCACGAGGTTATAGAGACAGTAATGTTCAAACTCTTGCCGATGAGATCCCCTGCGATAAAGTATCAGAATGGTAGAGAGACTGCACCAGGCTTGAGAGAAGTCGAGTAGTATACTAAGTTGATGGACTAGAAAGAGTGCACTATTACTCATATGAATCGTTCATTTGAGTTATCTCTAGATGTACCCAGACCCTCTTATTCAAAACTTTCTCTCGATGTTACCCATGAGAGAGAAACTGACGTCTTTAAAGAGTTTAATGCTACCACCTAAAATTGAGATGTGAGGTCTTATAAATTTTGAGTAGAATTGAATCATCAAGAGTTAGAAGGATGATGCTGGAATGAAAGGGATGGGATAGCAAGAGTGATGGCTGATTGAGGCTTGTAGTTCGAGTTATGTACCTATAAGGTAAGTAGAAGTGATGAGTCGATTTCCCTAAATTCGATTAAAGAGTGGTGAGTGCCATATGAATGTCCTGATTAGGTATAAAGAGAGAGAGAGAGAGTTAATGTCAGAATGTGTTAGAGCATGCTCAAAACTAGAAAGAGGTCTATGTTGAGGTATTTTGATATTCTTTTAGGGAGGGAAATATGTGATGCAAATGGTAGCAATAATCCCTAAGCTTGGAATTTTGGGGAGTGATGCAAAGAGGGATATAGCATGATGATAGTAATAGTCCTTGTAGGAGATTTGACCTAAGTTTCTTGTTGTAGTGTATGTCAAATGATAAAGATCTTGACTGGCAAGGGACGTAGGGCTAGGAGTGGAGTAGATGTACCTCTTAGATGGAGATAGTAAATTAAAGGGAGAAGTACTAGAACCGAGGAGGCTTAAGAGGTTTGAGATATTTACCCATAATTGTGTACAAATGGGTGAAGCTCTAAGTCATGACTACTATAAGAATCTAGATAGCACAATTGAGTTTTCAATGTGGAGTAGGCAGATGTAAGCATTCCTTGTCATCTAGAGCAACTAAGTTGATTATGGTGTATGGATAGATGATGATTAGTTTTGTGTATGACTATTGTACCTATGGACTAGTCCTGTGCATATCATATTGATTTCCATTCATGCTAAGTTTTGACGAGGAAAAGGGATGAATTCATTCATTAATCTTGATCTTACCCCATGAATCCAAGTTTTTCCAGTCCTATCTTGAAGGAGATATGGCCCGAGTATTACATTACCTATAGTTCTATGAACTCAGAACGAGTCTTGATAGACAAGAGAGATTGTAATCTATGGATATTCTCAGATAAGATATCTCTATTGAATCATACTATTGATCTTTCGTTCCAAGCTCTTTGAGTAATACAGCTTTCCAGTCTTGATAGAGGTATTGACGATAATAGATTAGTTAAGAGTGATGGGAGAGAAGGAGTGCTTTTGAATTGTGATAATGGAGTTAAGTTTTTATCTTCGAGTTGATGTTCCTTTTGTGCCTATGTGTACTTGAGCATGCAAGTCCTTGATAGTATTCGTGACTAATATTGATGTTGGAGATAAAGTTTAAACTTTGGACATTACGTTATAAGTCTATTCATGAGAATGAGTAGCCAAGCCACTGAACATTTGAGTTCTGATGATATTCGTGCTTGTTTTGCATGGAGAGGTAGTAGTTTGAGGTTTCGACAAAGAGGGAGATGATGAGTCCCCCAGGTTCAGATAGTGATGTTGATGGCAGTAGACTGAGGATGAGGTAAATGAGGAGGAGTGAGTGCATCCTTATAAAGATATTGGTGTTAAACTTGTGTTTTATAGGGATAGAGATAGGAAGGAGGAGAGAGATAAAACCTTATGTTGAGCAGTTGGTAGGTAAGAGTATGTTGGTGTGACTCTGAGTGAGAATTCATTGAATAGCGGAAGTAAAAGTGCTAAGAAGGCTTGAAAAATTTAAGGTATAGTTGAAACGGTTAGAATGATAGGCTTGAATTCGTGGTAGTTGCTATATAAGTACTGAGGATAAACTAGTGAAGACTTCGTAATAAGGGCTCGAGGAAGAATGGTGAAGTAGTGAAGAGGACTAGTGATCTTTTAATAGAAGCCCCTGTGGAAGTTTAGAGATGATATTGAGGATTAGTTTTGTAGGAATATAACAATCTTATGAATAACACCTTGATGCTTAAGAATAAGCTTGAATGGAAAAGGAGTAGGTGGTTAGATGAAAATTTGAGTAAGAGCAATAATCTTAATTTAAGGGAGTAGAGTGCCATGAAAGGGACTACATTTGAGATGAGGTGCTAAGCTTGAGAGTTGTACATATAGTGTTATGTATTGTTAGTCCCATTCTCCAGTAGAGTTGATGGATTCCTTCTTTGAGTTCGAAATGCTAATTGTTGAGGTGTTCAAATGGTTTGAATTGATTGAGTTACGATGTTCCATTCTTTCTTGATGGTGAAATTGTCTAAGAGAATATCTCTACTCTCAATCTGAACTGATTTGTCGTTTCTGAGTGACCTGTGACTGTCCAGATTAGTTGATTGAGTATTGAGAGGAGTCCTGATTGTCATTCGTGCTTGATGATGAGAGGGTGGAAAGGAACGTACTTACCTTTGACTTCATTTATTGTCTTTCCATGAGTTGATTGTCAATCTATGAGTCTGAATAGAGATTGTTGATAGTGATGAGGAATCGAAAGTTTGATTGAGTTATGGGAGTGTCAAGATGAATTTTGAGTTTATTCGTGCCCTTATATCCACTTTTACTCATAATTCGAGGACAAATGATCCCATGGGGGAGATAATGTATTACCTCGTGAAATTTTTGAAATACCCCTAGAATGGAAACATGTGCATAACACGTCTTCCCAAGATCCAATGGAAAATCTGAGACCGGATTTTTGCAATCAGCATGAAATATTGAGTGAGGAAATGGTCCCATTCAAATTTTAGAGCCATTGGATCGAAATAAAATTTTGATCCAAAAAAAAAACAATGGTTGTGCGCGCCCAAGGTGCGATACGCTTGGGACGCGGACATGCCTTGTATATCTTTTATTAAATTTTTTTTACTTTGAGGGGAATTATGGTCAATTCCCAACACCTCCTAAGTTCAATAAAAGAATATAAGGGATCCTCTACATCAAGCCAAGTTTAAAGAATTTCTACCAACTAATTTTTCATATGAGTTGGCAGAATGGTCAAATTCAAAGGATCATATCTACTAAAGTACAATGAGTTAGGTGAACTATAAAATATCAAATCAAAGATAATTGAATTAGTTTCCAACACATACAATTTCTCCTTAATCAGAGCTTGGAGTAGAAATTTATGACCATTTTAGTGAAGGAGTGCAGAGCTTTCTGAAGGTCAACGCCCGAAGCGCGTCGTAGACCAAATGCGGACCCTTACTGGATAAGCAATGACATTTGTTTTCTTTTATTTTGAGGATACTTTCATTCTAGAACCTTTGAGGGTCTATTTGAGGCCATAAAATGCATAAAACATCAGTTTTCATGATTAAGAACCCTCTCCTTCACTCTAAACATAAACGGTCAAAAATCATCAAGAAAGTCATGAAGTTAGGATTATCTTTCAAGATGCATCCTCAAGGTAAGTTATTCTTCATCAATTCTAATCTATTAAACCCAAGTTTCTTGATCTATTCATTAATCTCTAAATAGATTCTTAAATTATGACCTAGGGTTTCAAGAAAATGAATTCAAGAATCCCAAGAAAGGATTTCTTGATTCTTCTTTTTCAAGAATTTAGGGGTCTTCATCAACAACTCTAAAAATTCTACATCAAAAGTTGAAGAATCAAGGAGAATCCCTTCAAACGATGTACTTCCAAGTTCTTCCCCTCTAATGGAGCTATTGAAATCGAGGATTTTCTCCAAGAAAGCTAGTATTCATCAAACCTTGAGTGCAATATCAACTTTTCAGGTAGGTAAGGATAAACGAAAGCATGGGATGTTCTCCCATGTGCCCGATAGATGGTCATAGATGAGTTGAGAGACCATGATTCCTCATATATGTTTCTTGAGATACTTCCTTAATTATTTTCTTGAAAATTATATCTATTACATGTATTTTCATAAGTTGATTATCATGATAAACTTATTTTCTTGAATTAAATATTTTTCATGAGATATTGTATAAATCCTATATGTTAATTGTTAAAAGCATGCATGAAAGAAGATATGGATTGAGCCTAGAGCCTCGATTAAGAATGTTGATAGAGGTTGTGAATGTGAATATGAGAATGATGATAGGTTGATAGTACTTGATGGTCCATGAGTCTCCTTAGTGAACTCTAACGATTTATATATTTGGTTGTTCCCTAATGATTGTTCTGAGCCTGAGCTATTGATTGATGAGATAATGAAAGTCCCCGTAAGACTAATTGAATGATAAATGCCTCTATGAGGCTGATTTGACAATGAATTGATTTCCAAGTCCAAAAGAGACTAAATGATGAAAAGGATTGATGTTAATATTTATGACCATATTGAGTCTATGGAAGGAGTATAGAGTACCGAAATGGGTAAGAGTGAGTCCCGCTCGTACTAATAACTACATGGACAGCATAGGTGAGGATTGAACCATGAGAAATGGATATTTCCTTATTCCTAAAAGAGGACTTACTATTATTTCTAATTTAGATCCAATAATGTACGTCCATTATCCCGGCAAAGTATTGGGTAGACATGACAATAACATCGATTCGTTGTACCATCGTCGGCTCATAGGTGATAGGTGTAGGTCTGAGAAACTCCCAGATAAGTTCCATCTTGATAGTACTCTGATGTTAATATGATGGTATGAGGTGATTGATGTTGATGGGTCATTTTCTACTTTTTATTCTTGCTTTCGATAGACATTTCATAGCTTGATTGGTTATGTTTCTGAGTTGATGTTCTTTCATATTACTCTACCTGTTTCGATTTCAATCAGCTATTTTACATACCAGTCCATTCCATGTACTGACATCACCCTCTGGGACTGCATCATTTCACGATGTAGATGCAAGATTTAGGGATCATCAATAGGCACATCATTGAGGATTTGAGACGTTTAGTTGATTGGTGAGCCTCCCCGACTTCGGAGGATTCATTATATTTATTTCATCCTGGTTTAGAGTTAGACACTTATTAGCTTTATGTTAATTGAGATAGCCATAAGTCTGTCATTGGCACCACCTGATAGTGATAGAGGCTTCATAGACTAGAGTCGAATGTTGATGTAAGATTGTGGGCTAGTTCTTCCTACTAGCCTCTTTTTTATAATATTTATTTGAGACTAGATGTTGATGTTCCCTTTTATTCCTTTATGTCTTCCACTGATAGTGGAATGTATGAATGAATGAATGTGATTTGGCCAGGTAGTTTGCTTGAGGACTAGTAATAGTCTCTGAGTGTCGGTTACGTCTAGGATACCCACCCGGGGCATGACATAATGTGCTTGTTTTTCATGTTTTACCAGCAATTAGGCTAGGGATTCGAACCCTCGGTACGATTAACTCGTACAACGGATTAGCAATCCGCCGCTTTAGTCCACTCAGCC
>JAABOM020017219.1:0-18864 GCA_011800125.2 Solanum clarkiae | reverse complement strand
ACATTTCGAAACTAAACATCCAAAACATATGAAAAAACAAAATTCAAAAAAAAAACATTTAAAAATATCCAAAAACCAACATAAATAAAATATTGTCTAACTAAAAGAACAAAGTATCCAGAAATAGTAAAGTAAGCACTAAGGTCAAAATATGAAACATCATGGTGCTCAAGCCCCGGCAATAGCGCCATAATTTTTGATGATGTTCATGCTCCAATAAGAAAGCCGTTGCTGTCAGCAATTAATCTAACCAGAGGTTAGAGTTGAATCCATAGGAAATACGGGGCTTGGCTATATAGATCCACTACCAATCATTTCAAGCATCGATTATTAAAATCTCTAAATGGGAGGGGGGAGATTTCTTTGTAATTCAAGATTAAAAAATAAAAACTAAACTAACGATGCAGGAACATACTTAAATTTAGGGACAATATGGGAATTGTGTTCCCCATGATTCATTCACTCAATTAACCTAGACAATACAACTCTAATTGAGAATTTGTACATAGGATGGTAAATTAGGTTTTTCCAGCCTTCATGTGAAGGTGAAGGTCTAACTTTATCATGGCACGTGGGCGACAACCATGTTGTTCCAACTAACCATCACCCATTATCCCACTCAATCTCCCCTTGGTCAGGTGTGGTTGATTAGACGAGAACACATTAATTGAATCATATCATTTACTTCCCTTTTCCTATTCATCACTACCTTGGTCGTGATAGTGATAGTAGGCGGGCTTTGGTGTTGGCGACATACCACAAAACAACAATCAAGATAAAGGGAATGTCATGACCCAAGCCTAGGACCTAAACGTGAATAGCGAATGGGGAACTCGAAGGAACCCCAAACAAACCTCATAACATATCATTACGCATCCTTTGTCACGTAAGCAATATAAAATATCATAAAAAACATTAACAAGGGAAATGGGATTAAGGGAGAAAAAGAAATTTTAATACTTAAATAACGTAGATGAGTAAAAGCTCAAACTTAATATATAACTTGTACAACAACACCTTTAAACATAGATACTTAACGGGGGCCAAGACAAAGCAACCAGGCTCACCTTCATAGTCAAAATAGAAATATAGAAGAAGGAATCAATATATAGCATAAGAAAGATAGACCAACATCCCTAGAATGGAGGACTCACTAATAAACTTGAGTGAAACAGTACTAGCGATGTTGGTGGAGATGCTCAAGCGGGAGTTCGGTTCCTACAAGGTCATATCATGTAGGCATAGAGTATGCGTTAGTACATTGGAATGTACTAAGTATGTGGGATGCAATGCAATAAGAGATAGGCAATATAATTAAAATGCATAATAATAGGCAATAGGCATAATATAACAATATGACATGCATGGACAATACTTGTAGTAAAACATGCTTGAAAATATCCCTTCTTTCATAACTTACTTAACTCAAGATAATATAATTAGCTTATCCAATTACCTTATGCTAGAGGGTGAGAGATATAACATGGGTTCATAACCCTAAATCATACACGACGGTAAGGAGTACATCATAGTTCATAACCTCAAAAAATGTAACATAACCTCATAGGGAGTAGCATAACCTTATAAAGAGTAACATAACCTCATAGGGAGTAGCATAACATCATAAAGAGAAACATAACATCATAGGGAGTAGCACAACCTCATAAAGAGTAGATTGCATTCGTACATAAGGGTAAGGTGTACAACATAGCTCATAACCCCTACATGTAGGAATTGGCCTTGCACTAGAGGGTAAAATATGTAGCATAGTTGATAACCCCTCCTAGTAGGCCTTCACAATTGACAAGAGCATAAACCTTATCTTAAGAATCTAGCAAGTCATCAACAATTCACAAGAACATAATAACATGAGAGCCCAATAATTCCCTTGCAATACCAAAGGTTCTTTACATGATTCAAAACATATATTCATTCCTTTCATTCTTATATACATATCTTCCCTTCTTTTCATCATTTGGTTATCACATACATCATTTTGTCATCATATAATCATCATAACATCATTCAACTCATAAAACATGCATTAGACCCACAATTCCTCAAGAAACCCTACCCAGATATTTTATCAAACACTTGGCGGGTGTGTATGGGGGTAAAAGACCATACAATTTAGAGATAAAATCATGTAAGAAAATCTACTTTAAAACCATCAATCAACACCTTGCAACACTCTCATGAAATACACATCAAAATCTCTCATCAAATCCAACATTAGATACAAGATTTAAAGTTTAAAACATGCTAAAACAACCAGAATTTCATGAACTAAAATCACTGTGAACTAAATTTCTCAATATACAAGACCCATATGTAAAGTTAACTTTAAATCATGCAATATTAGTAAAAAGGAGGCTAAGGCATCATCGGTGGAAGGACTTAATGGTTCAACACCATATACCTTAGCTTTTGGAAAAACCTTGAAGAAGCCTTTAATGGGCACTTGAAGCTTGAGTGAAATTCTTGATGAAATCCTTAAGACTGGTTTTCAGTTTTAGGACTTGAATTTGAGAGTAAATATTTGGCTAAGTATTTTGGTGAGTATCAGGGAATTTTTAGGATGATATGAGGGTGAAATAAAGCTAAGTATATGTATTTTTATGTATGGAAACCTTAGGCCCAAGACTTAAAAGTCTTGGACCGAAGTCAAGAGAAAATAGGACCAAAATGGACTGCTCACTAGAATTGCATTTTTTGCACAAACGAGTTCCACGGAAATGGCATAATTCCTTCATCTAAGCTCGAAATTAGGTGAATCCAAGTGCATTGGGAAGATAATTCACAGATCTTTAATTTTATAGGTCGTGAGATACCCAGTTCTTTATGTGCTAACAGATATACCCCTTCAAATTTAACCCTCCAAAATTGCATTTTTGCGATTTTTGGATTTTGATACAGTTGCTCTGAAATTCGGGTTAGAACCATTTCCCACTTAATTTGAACCCCTAACAAAGAATATGAATTTGTATTTTCGAAATAATGAATGGAATTTTAGATATTTAGGAATTACGATTGTGGGAACTTCAGAGGCACATTTTCGGGCACTTTTTGGGGTCGTCTCAATATCTCCCCCTTGGGAACATTCATCCTCGAATGTCAAAGAAACCTGCAAGAGAAGAGTAATAATAAAGAGATTAGCTCCAATAAGAATGCAACAATGCACTTTAAAGCACCATTTTCAAAATCTCGTCATAAGTGTAAAATCATCATAAACTTTCCAACTTAAAAATGAATGCATATGAATGATATAGGGACTGAAACATAAAACTTTGAATCATAGAAAGGACTTGGTAAAATAATCATACTTTCATGAACTAAAATCATTATGCAGTTT
This sequence comes from Solanum clarkiae, assembly GCA_011800125.2. Taxonomy (NCBI): domain Eukaryota; kingdom Viridiplantae; phylum Streptophyta; class Magnoliopsida; order Solanales; family Solanaceae; genus Solanum; species Solanum clarkiae. The sequence continues at coordinate 15,512 of JAABOM020017219.1, read as the reverse complement.
ATTTTTTAATAGACAAGACCCATATGTAAAATAAACTTTAAATCATGCAATGTTAATAAAATGGAGGCCAAGGCACTATGGATGGAAGGACCCAATGATTCAACACTACATACCTTAGAATTTGGATAAACCTTAAAGAAGTCTTTAATGAGTACTTGAAGCTTAAGTGAAATTCTTGATGAAATCCTTAAGATTGGTCTTGAGTTTTAAGACTTGAATTTGAGAGTAAATATTTGGCTAAGTGTTTTGGTGAATATTGGGAAATGTTTAGGATGATATGAGGGTGAAATAAGGCAAAGTATATGTATTTTTATGTGTGGGAACCTTAGTTCCAAGACTTAAAAGTCTTGGACCGAAGTCAAGAGAAAATAGGACCAAAACAGACTGCTCACTGGAATTGCATTTTTTGCACAAACGAGTTCCACAAAAATAGGCATAACTTCTTCATCCGAACTTGAAATGCGGTGAAACTAAGTGCATTAGAAAGCTATTTCAAATATATTTAATTTGATAGGTCATGAGTCACCCAGATATTTGTGTGCTAAGAGATATGCCCTTTTAAAATTGACCCTCCAAAATCGCGTTTTTGCAATTTTTGAATTTTGATATGATTGCTTTAAAATTCGGGTTAGACCCATTTCTCACTCAATTTGACCACATAAACAAGAATATTTAGTTGAATTTTCAAAACAAAGAACAAAGTTTTAGATATATAGAAATTACAACTTCGGGCACTTACGAGACACTTTTTCAGACACTTTTTGGGGTCGTTTCAGGGAAATCAATAATACATGCAAAACTCCAATCAAAGAAGTGCACAAAGTCTAGGTTATTTCAACTCTATTACTCATGGTTCCCACAACCCCAAGTTGTGCGTGCTTAGCTAATCATGGCTAAGGCAAAATCAATAACGATGCAAATAGAAGACATAGTTGTGAGTTTACCTAAAGCAATAAAGAACAAAAACACCACAAGTTGCAAATCATAAGCTTGGATTAATGGAAAATGAGTACAATGTGTGTTTTGCAATCCCCAAAAGTGGGTCTTCAAATTAAAAAGAAGAATATACACTTAACCATAGAAAAATCCTAAGAATATTCAAGGGAGAATAGTCAAGTGTTCCCTACGATATTCAATGTATCAGCTCCATCTAAGAAAAATCTATCATAAAGTATTTATTGTATTTATATTTTAACCCTAAAACCCAAATAGAAAAGACAGCTGGTAGTAGGTATGTCGTGTAGGTATGACTCGTAGGATGACCTACGAGTCGTAATCGGGGTCTCATATTAGGAACTTTGCATTTTGGACTTAAATGTTATGACCCACTAGTACGAGTCTTAGTTGGGATATGACTCGTATGCTCCTCTCATAGTCTAGGTCATCAATTTTTGGTCCAAACATTTAGCTCTCTATTTTTTGCTACGAACGCACCTGTACGAGTCATAGTGAGACATATGACTCGTAGAGTAGCCTCGTAGGGCTAACCTCCACTTAGCAAATTTCTTATTTTTGCTCACTGATTCTTGCTACGAGATCACCCTATGACTCATAGCTTGAGCTACGACTCGTCGGATTACTGATAGCTTGAGCTACAACTCGTAGGATGACTTGTATGTCCTGCACTTAAGCAAAATTTGCAATTTTATCCAAAAATCATGTCAACCTATATTTTCTGTAATAACAACATAAAAAACACATAAAAACCATAAAAAGTCGCATTATTAACTCACAAATGCCTTGCTTTAGACATCAAATGTGTTGTATTTTGACAACACATCATCAACATATACATAAAAGGAAGATAGTCTTAGAACGTTGCATGAGGTCATAAGTATCATCCCCGAAGTGGAGGACTCACTAAAGAGCTTGAGAGAAGTCGTACTAGCCACATGGAGGAGGATGATCATGCGGAGCTCCGATTCCTACATGGTGACATCATGTAGTCATCGAGTGTGCTTTAGTACATTTAAATATACTAAATATGCAGGATGCAATCCAACAAGTGATAAGTACCATAAGCAAAATACATAACATAGGTAACGAGTAAGCATATAGCAATATGACATGTATGAATGATGCTTAAAGTATAACTATACTTATATACAACATAATACATGTGCAAAGAGAGACCATTATTAGTGCATATGGTCCACCACCCCTTTGAAGAGGCGAATGAGGTATGAACCCCTCAATAGATTGATGAGGTACATACCCCCCAATATCATTGATGAGGTACAAATCTCCCAACATGGTTAATGAGGTACAAACCCCCCAACATGGTTGATGGTGTACAAACCCCCCAATGTGGTTATCAAGGTACAAAACCCTCGACATGGTTGCACGGGACTACCACCTCCCGAGCGACGCGATCGAGGTACAAACCCCTCAATAAGGTTACCCAGGTCTGCAACCCCCCCCTCCCGAGTGAGGCTTCGTCAATTCCCAACACTATAGAGATAATATCATATACATACTTTTCTTTCATCATCGTATAGTCATTCAACTCATAAAACATGCTTTGGACCTTCAGTTCCTCAAGAAATCATAATCCGGATATTTTATCAAACACTTGGCGGGTGTGTAGTTCTAGTATAAAATCATGCAACTCAAGAGTGAAATAATGCTAGAAAATTCAATATAAACTATCAATAGATACTTGGTAACACCCTCAAGCCATATATATCAAAGCCCTCATCAAAACTCACAATAGATCTTAGATGCATAGCTCAGAACATGCTTAAACAACCATAATTTCATGAAACCCCAACATAGCGTGCAGTGAAATTCATAATAGATATGATCCATGAGTAAATCAACTTTAAATCATGCAAGTTTAGGTAAAAGAGAGCTTGGGTATAATGGGTAAAAAAAATCCCATGAAAGAAACCCACATACCTTGACCTTGGAGAATCCTTGAAGAAGATTGGAGATGGAGACTTGAAGCTTGATTGAGAACCTTAAGATCCAGATGAGTTTTGAAACTTGAATTTAGGAGCGAAATATTTGGCTAAGTGTTTGAGTGAGTATTGGGGAATGTTTTGAATGATATGACGGTAAAATAAGGCTAGGTATAGGTATTTTCATGCATAAAAACACTTAGGCCCAAGACCCAAAAGCCTTGGAGCGAACTTGAAAAACTAGGCAAAATTTATAACGAGGCAAGCCCTTGGCCGAAAACCTCAATGGAAATCGTATATTTGGGAAAATACAATTGTGAGTCGTTTGCTATAAAGTCAGAGTTAGACCTATTTCTCCCTCAATTTGAACCCCTGAACAAGAATATGAAGTTGAATTTCGATATCAATCACTGATTTTGAAATATATGAAAATTACGATTTCGGGCACTTTCGAGGTACATTTTCGGGCACTCTTTGGGGTCGTTTTATAATAAAACGCCACCTATTATGCTTATAACATGATTTGTTTTGATATCATTGCACTCATATTAAGTAAAAAATATTTTTACACTAATTAATATGTTTTAACGACGTAATATTATGTTTTTTATGATCAAATTCATCCCTTTATTAATGTTGGATTAAAATTTAGCTTTAACAATCAAAAAATGGTCACTATAAGTGTATTTCTAATGATTGAAAAAAATTGATCACTACAGTATATATATAATGACCGAAAAATATTTGGTCTCTATAAGTACATTTATGATGACCAAAAAAAAATTTAGTCGGTATAAGTATATTTATAACTACTGAAAAAAATTGATCACTATAAGTGTATTTATAATGACCGGATTCATTTTCCTTCGTTAAGAAATGGTCTTTAAAAGTCCTTTTTTGGAGGTTGACTAGTTGGATCAGGATCACTTTAGGACTTTCTAGGCTTGTAACATAGGCTCATGGGGGCTTTGGTAAGGTAATTTTTGGCAATTAGTGGCTAAAAGCCATACTTGAACCACATTTTCAACATTTTCACTTCAATAACTCAACTACTTTCACTTTCTCCTCCCTTATTCTTCATTTTCAACCATTTTTGGGTATTTTCTTTTCATCTTTCAACTTATCCCTTATTTTTGAACTCATTATGCTATTCTTCTCATTCTAAGGCAACTTTTCTTCTTTTTTTCTTTCACCCGGTACATCATTTTCCATTCTTTCTTTCATTCCCAATTAATCACCTTATTTTTGATACTATACCATAACATTAGCCACTCCCAACTTAGGTTTTTAGCCAAAGGTGAAGTATACAATATCCATTCCCTAAACCAGGGCCACTTTTAGTAGCCACCCTCAACGTAACCTTTTTGCCTCAATCAAGGTCACATGTTCAAGGATAAACCAGGGTCAATGTCAAGGTATTTTTCTAGACAAGATTAGGCTAGCTAGCTATCAAGAAAGGAAAGGTACATGTAAGGCTCAAACATTTGGAACAAGGGGTAAACTCATTCATTTGGTGTGTCGTTCAGGCAAAAGTGGACTAAATTAAAGAACAATGGCCTAAGACCCCTTCCTAATCAACAAAATCTCTAGTCCAACTCAGAGTAACAAAGCATGTTCTGAATCAGCATACAATGCGTGAATATGACAAAATTAGCTCACACACACATGACATTACATACATGACCAATATAGACCCAGAGATTATGCTTCAAGCATCAACTTGCCTTTACTTAATCAGAACAATCATTGCCAAATCAATCACATATGCAAGATCGCAAGAATAACCAACAAACAAAAAAATTTTGTGGGTACCAATTTTCAAAACATTTAATGAAGCCATTCAAAACTATATACATGCCAAAAGTCTTAATATCATGTATCTACAAATTATCCAAAATATCGAAACATGCTGGTTCAACATAAAATAAAATTATCCACAAGGAAAAAGAAATACGACAAGAAAACCTTGGGATCTCAGAATTAGGATAGTTATACACTAAAGGTTACTCAAACTTCACCCTAGTCTATAACTTCCTATATCCCAAACAAAAAGCTATACTTTGTCTTTAAAGCAGATAAAAACAAAATAAAAACCAACCATCCAAAATAATAATAAAAATAAACTATCCAAAAAAGCAATAGTAAAAATAAAGTATCTAAACAGAAACAATAGTGAGAACAAAGTATCCAATAACAATAGTAAGAACGAGGGTCAAAACATCCAACATCGATTTGGTGCTCAGGCAGTAGTATCAGTTTGGTCTTGGCTGGCCCTATCCTTTGGGGTGGTCTGGGTTGTAGCTGAGCTGGATATTCTAGCTTCATGAACTCTCGCATGCTCCTGAGCCTACCTTTTCTCCTCCGCCTCTATCAACTCTTCATCACAAGATCAGTAATCTTCTCCTTTAGCTCAACATCCTCCTCAGCAGTCCTCTGCTTCTTCTGTGCCACATCTGCATCAGCACTCTCTAAAGGCCTTTTTCTGAGAGCATGTGGGCGATCCTCGAATAAATCAATCAGGTCCTTACCCAACAGGTGTCTACTTAGGAGCTGTGATAAGGGCTTCTAGTGATGTAATCAACTCATCTTTGAACTTGTCCAACTCTTTCTGTATGACAGCCATATCCATAGGCTAGGCTCCCTCAAGCCTCTTCTGAACTCTAGCCTCGAAAACATCGACCCTGACATCCACTGCAGCGACTCTCTGGTCCATAATTAAAAGAGTGAATGCCTTGGACTCTCCTCTGAAGCTTGGACTGTCTAGAAAACCTATGGCTTGATCTGCTCCATCAACCTGGCTAGTTGGCCTCTGTCCTGTATAACCTGCGGATCATGGGCTGAAATACAATAACAGATATAATAGGAAAATATGCAGAAGGAACTTGAGAAGCAGATGGCTTTACTGCAGGTGTAGCTGTGGAGGGAACCATTTTAGTTTTAGCTGTTGTGGGCTGCTATGGTGCTGCTAGAGTGGAAGTAGTGGTAACTGAAATAGAGACCTCGATAGATGGCATATGAGGGAATGACTTAGGAATGGGAGGAGGAGCTGCTCTCTAGAGGGCTACTAGATTCTCATCAGCATTGATCAGGCTGGGAACCATAGTGTGAAAAGCCTCAACATGTGGATCAAGATAGAGAGAGATATGCCCTCCTCTTCCATACACAACTTATGGATCAAAATAGGAAATGGCGCTGATATATTCATCCGAAGTGCAGACCCATGAATCTGCTTAGCCATCTCATAGGCCCAATTAATATTGTAGCCAGCTAAGATACTGGCTAGTAGAACTTCTCACTCCGAGGTGACAATATTATCAGTGTACGTGGGTCGGATGATGGACAACCAAAATTTGGTACGAAAGGAGAGGTGGGACTTCACTATGGGCTTGGTGTGTGCAGTGACCCACGAAGGATCGACATCACCCTATATGATCTGGCTCGCCACCATCTCAGGAGCTTGGTCCTTATGTCCACATTCTTCCCAAATACAGCCCATCTCATCTTATTAATCCAGCTATCGTAATCGACTGTGGACTGGGGTGATCTTTAAGTAGGCCTGAATTATTCTCTGTGAATGGTCTATTTTGAAATGTTCACCTGCCTGCCTTGGACTTGGACCTCTCTCAACTAGGGCCTATTAATTGCTTTCTACCCCTTGGGCATATCTCTGAGGATGGTGGCTGCATATACTGCATAGAACTCTCGGACTAGAAATGGGGCGTACTCGTCTAGTTTCTTTCTCAGCCACTGGAGCCTATGCCTATCTATTTCGATAGACAACTCAGGAACATGGTTTAACCACTAATCTAGTCTCCTCGTAGAATGGCCTCACGGGCTTCCCTTGGCCCTTAGGCTCCAACCCCTGCCGGTACATAGCCTCCATACCCAAAACTCCTTATCGGTGATGCTGTGCGTCATTAACAAAATGGATAGTTCAACTGAGGACTGAGTGTTCCTACATCTTGAGGCACCTCATCAGACTCGGACCAATCCACGATTGCCTTCTCATCAGAGCAGAAGGAACCCTTAACTTCCATTATGGTCTATATAGTTTGAGCTCTAGTATAACGCCTCTGAACCTCAGGGTCAATTTGGACATTGGGCTCTTTAGTTGAGCCTTCAGAGCATTCCTCATCTGTTTCTTTGTCCCTCAGCCTCCTATTTGAAGGCCTGGATTGCTGCATTTCTATTTTTGGGAGCCATTAGTCTTGAAATTAAAATCACAAACCAACAATGAGTCCTAAGTTATAAGAATAAACCATAAAAACAGATAAAGGAATAGGAAAAACAAAAGTAACAACAAAATAACCAACAAATTCAGCATTGCACCAGTTGCAAGTTGTAGGTACGAGGCATAGGTACGACTCGTAGGTTGGCCTATGAGTTGAACTGTGGCCTCGTAGTCTACAGGTACCCAACATCCATTCATACTAAACCCTATTAGGCAGCTTAGTTATGACTCGTAGACTAGGCTTGTACTGGTTTTCAGTATCTAAAATAATTCACAAGGCTAGTACACGAGACTCCACTATGGTTCATAGTGGACACTATGACCAGTAGGTGGGTCTCGTATGGTGAATGTTAAGAAACCTTGGATCACTTTTATCCCTTACGAGGGGCAACTAAGACCTCCAGGTATCCTAGGGGTCATTTGTGGCCCTCGTAGAAGCGGATATCAGGTACCTGTAGCTTTACCAAACAACCACAAAATTTATTCAAAACTTAAACTTAGACAGCATCGAAGCAACATTTCATCAACATATTCATCATAAAATAACCTGAACCCAAAACCTAATATCTAATTCAACAACTGGATCACAATCATACTCAATGATACTCAATCAAATATCACTTCCCCAATATGTTCAAATGTAACTCCTAAGTTCATTTCCCAACACATCACACAGTATCACATCAATTTGTATATCTAAGCCCAGGAAACAAAGTCACAAGTATTTCAGGAATTCAACCAATCTATAAGTTTCAACACATGATCCCCTAAAATAATCAACAATCATGCCCTCCCCTCAAACATTCAATCAACACCACATAGACAGGAGTGATCGTGCTGACCAAGCATCAGGGGTACTTTTCACTCGAAGGGGTTAGTGTAGTCACTATTAATCAAAATAATCACGACGCTTATTCCATATTAATCTACACATAAATGACCTTGGGTAATGGTTAAATTAATCTTCATTCATACTCAACTTAACAATATCAGATACTGAAACAACCACAAAAGTGCCTGAAAATGTGCCTCAGAAATACTGAAAATTGTAATTTCAATAAATCTAAAAATTTGTGCGTGATATCAAAAATTCGACTTCATATTCTTAATCAAGGGGTAAAATTGAGTGGGAAATGGGTCTACCCCAATTTTAGAGCAAATGAATCACAATTTCATTTTCCTAAAGTTTCGATTTCCAGAATCGATCCACGACTGTGCCGCAATGTGCAACCGTCGCAAACATATGTAAACTTGCCTCTGCGATAAGTCCATGTAGCGACCCAGATGCAAACCTGTGTATTTTTTTGCTAGTGATTTTTTTATCTTGGTCGAAGGCTTTTGGGTCTTGGGCCTAAGCTTTCCTATACATGAAAATACCTTTATATCGTTCAAGACATTCCCAAATACTATCTCAAACACCTAGAAAATATTTCATCTCAAAAGTCAAGTGCCCGAAACACTTCTGGATCTTAAGGAATTCAACCAAGCTTCATCTTCCTTTCAAATCTTCTTTAAGGAATTCCCCAAAGTCAAGTTATGTGGGTTTCAACCATTGAGTCCTTTTACCCAAGATACCCAAGCTTCGTTTTACCTAAAATTGCATGGTTTAAAGTAAATTTACTCATGGGTCTTATTAATTATGAATTTTATTTCACACCACGTTGGAGTTTCATGAAATTGTGATTGTTTTAGCATGTTTAAGTCGTCTAAGTCGGGCTGCTCATCAGTGCGTACTGTGCTCCCTCTTTCACTTCCGAACATCTAGTCAGGCCTAGCACCGAAGTCGAGTGCTACCACTGAGCTTTCAATGGGTCTCCCCCTTTCGATGAGCAACAATCTGACATAAAACTACTACTTAACCTGATCGGCAAGAGCTATGAATCTAAGATCTATTGTGAGATTTGATGAAGGATTTTGATGCATATTGTTTAAGCATGTTACGAAGTATCTATTGATGGTTTTACATTAAACTTTCTAGCATTATTCTACTCTTAAATTGCATGGATTTACACCAGCACTACATACCAGCCAAGTATTTTATAAACTATCCAGTTATGATTTCTTGAGGAATTGAAGGCCCAATGCATGTATTATGAGTTGAATGAATTTATGATGATGAAAGAAATGTATATATATGATATTATCTATATAGTGACGGAAATTGAACAAGCCTCACTTAGGAGGTTGTAGGCCTGTTTAACCATATTGAGGGGTTTGGATCTCAATCGCCTCGCTCGGGAGATGGTAGGCCTATGCAACAAGATTAAGGGGTTTCTATCTTGATAACCATGTTGAGGGGTTTGTACCTTGATAACCATATTGAGGGGTTTATACCTCATCAACTAATAGAGCGGTTTATACCTTATTCGCCTCTCCAAAGAGGTGGTAGGCCTTGGATATTCGCTAATAATGGTCTCTTCTTATACATGTATTATGTTTTATATAAGCATGATTTTATTTCAAGCATCATTTATACATGCCGTATTGTTATATATTTACTCATTGCCTATGTTATACATTTTATTTATGGTGCTTATCACTTGTTGCATTGCATCCCACATACTTAGTACATTCAAACATACTAACACATACTTTATGCCTACATGATGTCACCATATAGGAACCAGAGTTTCACTTGATCATCCTCTTCCACGTGGGTAGTACAAATTCTCTTAAGCTAGTTGGTGAGCCCTCTATTCCGAGGACAATATCTATGATCTCATGCTTCATACTAAGACTATCTTTCTTTTATGTATATATTGACTATAAGGGTAAGCTTAGATTTTTCTCTTAGCCCTTACTCATACCCATGCAGCAAAGGTGTTATTGGACATGTTATGTATTGAGCCTTAACTCTCTTGTTTTGATGCTTATGTTATGAAAATATTCCTTTATTCCTTTTTCCCTTATTTCTACTCTTATTATATTATTTTATTGCTTTCGTAACCAATGATATATGATGATATGTTAAGAGGTTTATTTGGGGTTTCTTCGGGTTTCCTATTAACCGTGTCACGTCTAGGCCCTAGAATTGGGTCGTGAGGAACTTGGTACCAAAGCACTAGGTTGTTAATGGCCCTCCACATCTAACACACCGCGTCGATTAGCGCCTTGGTCATGGTTGTATCGTGCACCACAACTATGAGCAAGAAGCTGTGAGGCATGTTAGGAAAATTTTCCCTTCTTCATGTTTTAAGTCGTGCTATAGAGGTAAAGTAGTTCCTCCCCCATAACGATTGTTCTTAGCTATGCTAGATCATGCCTAACCCAAGAGGAAGAAGAGCCCACAATCCAGAGGGACAACCTGCTCATGGTTATCCCCGAATACTCTCACTTTCCTAGCAGAAGTTGTGGCTAGCCACGCCAACCAAGGGGCCCAAGCCCCTCATGCTCCTACACCAGCATATCAAGTGAGATACTTTATGAGGATGAATCCACTAGAATTCTATGGGTCTAAGGTAGATCAGTACTCTCAAGAGTTCATTGATGAGGTCTACAAGGTATTGGATATCATGGGTGTTAGATCGAAAGAGAGAGCGGAGTTGGTGGCTACCAACTTAAGGGGGTAGTAAAAATATGGTATAATTAATGGAAGGAGGAGAAGAGAATAAATAATGTGGTTCTTTGGGAGGAGTTCAACGCGGCTTTTCTTAATTGATTCTTCCCTCTTGAGCTTAGGGAGGCCAAAATGATAGAGTTTATAAATTCGAGACAAGGGTCTATGAGTGTGAGGGAGTATTCCCTAAAGTTCAATCAACTCTCTAAATATGCTCCCCACTTCGTTGCCAACCCAAGGTCTAGAATGAACAAGTTCATGATGGGTGTATCCGATTTGGTGAGTGAGGAATGCCGGCTCGCTATGTTGATGGTGATATGGATTATTCGCTTTTGATGACCTATGCCAAACAAATGGAGGAGAAGTTGAGGGAGATAAGTGGTCATGAGGCCAAGAGGGCCCTTTTTGAGAGAATGTTCCAAAGTTGAAAGGGTGGGCGGTTCCATCAAGGCCAAGGGTATTCTCATGCATTTAAAAAGAGGGTTACCAATGACTTTCCAAGGGACCAAGTTGTTGGGGGTGTGGTTCCTAATGGTGGGAGTCCAAAATGTGGTAAGGTTCATAGTGGCCCGTACTTGAGGGATACTAATGCTTGTTATGGTTATGGGGAAGTTGGGCATAAGGTGATGGATTGCCCACAAAATCGCAACAAGGGTAAGGAGGTTTGTCCACAAGGTGCTAATGCGGTTCCTTTGTGAGAGGTGACTGATAAGATGGTTCCCCAAGGAATAATCGATGTTATGCATTCCAAGAGAGGCAAGGGGTTAAGGAGGTGCTTGATGTCATCATCGATATGCTAAAAGTCTTTGATTTTGATGTATATACTTTGATTGATTCGGGTGCCACTTTTTCTTTCGTTACCCCCTTTGTTGCCAAAAGGTTTCATGCTAAGCCTGAATTGTTGTACGAGTCTTATGAGGTATCTACTCCTATTAGTGTATCTATTGTTTCTAGAAATGTGTATTGAAATTATCCCGTTTGCATTTTAATAAAATATTGCCTTGTGATCTTTTTGAGTTGGATATGATTGATTTTGATATCATTCTTGGGATGGACTGGTTGTATGCATACAATGCCTCTATTAATTGTAGAGCCCGTTGGGTCAAATTCTGATTCCCAAATGAACCTGTTCTTGAGTGGGAGAGTGATGATGTGGTTGTCAAGGGTAGGTTCATCTCTTGCATTAAAGCCCCTAAGTTGATCTCTAAGGGTTGTCTCTATCATCTTGTGAGGGTAAGGGATATGTAGTCCAAGGTCCTTCCTATAGAGTCTGTTTTGATTGTAAATGAGTTCCTTGATGTCTTTCTAAATAACCTTCCTGATGTTTCTCCCAAAAGACAAATAGATTTTGGTATAGACCTCCTTCTCGATACTCAACTCATTTCTATTCCCCCTTACCGTATGGCCCGCAGAGTTAAAGGAGTTGAAGGAGCAATTGAGGGATCTGTTGGAGAAGGGTTTCATTAGGCCTAGCCAAGCACCTTGGGGTGTTTCGGTGTTGTTTGTGAAGAAGGATGGGTCCCTTAGAATTTATATTGACTACCGACAACTTAATAGGGTCACCATAAAGAATAAGTGCCATCTTCCAAGGATTGATGATTTGTTTAACCAATTGCATGAGGCTAGTCACTTCTCTAAGATTGATCTTTGGTCCGGGTATCATCATGTGAAGGTGAGGGAGTGTGATATACCCAAGATGAACTTCTGAACTAGGTATTGACATTATGAGTTTGTTGTGTTGTCCTTTGGATTGACCAATGCACCGACCATCTTCATGGATCTTATGAATAGTGTCTTAAAACCCTACCTTAATTTGTTTGTTGTGACTTTCATCGATGATATTTTGATCTATTCTCTTAGTGACGAGGAGCATAAGAGTCATTTGAGGGTAGTGCTACAATGATTAAGGGAGGAGAAGTTGTATACTAAGTATGAGAAATGTGTTTACCGATCATAAGCATCTCCAATTTGTCTGCACTCAAAAAGATCTCAACATGAAACAAAGAAGGTGGTTAGAACTTCTTAGGTACTATGATAGAGTGTGCAGTATCATCCCACTAAGGCTAATATGGTGGCATATGCTTTGAGTAGGGTATTGATGGGTAGCTTAGCTCATGTTGATGATGGTGGCAAAAAAGTGTCCAGGGAGGTCCATCGGTCGGCTAGATTGGGGGTTAAGTTAGAAGAGGTTGATAATGGTGGTATTGTTGTTGTTGGTGGTTCTAAATCTTCATTGGTTGAGGAGTAAAAATGAAGGAAGATCTTGACCCTACTTTGTTGGACTTAAAGGCATTGGTAAAGGGTGGTAAAGTAGAGGTTTTCTACCAAGGGGGAGATAGTACCCATAGATACCAAAGTAGGTTATGTGTGCCTTATGTTGATGCTTGAGATAAAAGATTCTTGATGAGGCTCATGGTTCTTCCTATTTTATTCTCCCCAGTTCTACTAAGATGTGTAGCGATTTGACAGAGGTGTATTGGTGGGGAGGTATGAAGAGGGACATTGCCAAATTTGTTTTCAGTTGTCACAGTTGCCAACAAGTAAAAGATGAACATCAAAGGTCGGGTGGCCTAGCCCAAGACATAGACATTCCTACATGGAAGTGGGAGGAGATTAATATGGATTTTGTGGTTGGATTGCCCAAGACTAGAAAAGGTTTTGATTCCATTTGGGTTGCGGTTTATAGGATGATGAAATTGGCTCACTTTCTACCGATTAAGACCACATATAGGGCTGAAGATTATGCTAGATGGCACATTCATGACTTGGTGAGGTTGCATGGGGTTCTTTTGTCCATCGTATCAGATGGTGGTTCTCAATTTTCTTCACATTTTTAGAGATCCTTCAAAAGGGGTCTTGGTACAAGAGTTTAACTCAGTACGACCTTTCACCCTCAAATGGATAGCCAAGCTGAAAGAACTATCTAAACACTTGAGAACATGCTTAGGGCTTGTGTATTGGAGCTTAAGGGTAGTTGGGATGATCATCTTCCATTGCTTGAGTTTGCATATAGCAATAGCTACCATTCTAGTATTGGTATGGCTCCTTTTGAGGCTCTCTATGGTAGGTGTTGTAGATCATCGGTTGGGTGGTTTGAGGTTGGAGAGGTTGCTTTGTTGGGACTATATATGGTTATGGAGGTTCTTGAGAAGGTTAGAATAATTAGAGAAACGTGAAGACAACCCAAAGTTGCCAAAAGTCCTATGCCGATGTGAGCAAAAGGAATCTTGAATTCAAAGTTGGTGATTGGGTCTATTTGAAAGTTTCGCCCATGAAGGGTGTGGTTCGTTTTGGTAAGAAAGGAAAGTTGTGTCCAATATATGTGGGTCCTTATAGGGTAATAAGGAGGATTGGTAAGGTGGCTTATGAGTTGGATTTGCCTAGTGAAATGAATTTGGTACATCAGGTGTTTCATGTGTCTATTTTGAGGAAGTATGTGGGTAATCCGAATGCTATTATTCCATTGGATGTTGTGGTTGTAGTTGAATACAATTTTAATTATGAGGAGGTTCAAGTAGAGATCTTGGATAGGAAAGTGAAGAGGCTAAGGAACAAGGACGTTACTTCCGCTAAGGTTCTTTGGAGGATTCAACAAGTCGAAAGGGCTACATAGGAGGCCGAAGCAGACATGCAAAAGTGATATCCTTATCTTTTCCATTCTACTCAAGCCTAAGGTTCTAATTCTAAGTCCCTTATGTGATTTCAAGTCTAAGTTTAGCCTATGAGATTTGAATGCGTTCATGTTTAGATTGATAAGTTCATGATGATTTTTACACTTATGTTGAGATTTTGAAATGATGTTTAAGTGAATTATTGCATCCTTATGTGGATTGAAATTATTATGTTTGTGTCTCTCATATATATTTAATTGACATTCAGGGACGAATGTTCCCAAGGGGGAGATATTGAAACGACTTCAAAAAGTGCTCTAAAATGTGCCTCAAAAATGCCTGGAATCGTAATTTTCATATATCTCAAAATCCATGCGTGATATCAAAAATTTGAATTTATATTCTTGAGCAGCGGGCAAAATTGAGTGGGAGATGGGTGTAAGCTCGATTTTAAAGCAAACAAATCGTAATTTTATTTTCCCAAAATTTTGATTTCAAGAATCGATCTGCGACTGTGCCACAATCCGCAGCTATTGCGGACCTATAAATTTTGCCTTTGCGATAGCTCTATGTCACGTACTAGATGCAAACATCTTCCATTGAATTAATTTTCTTATAATAATAGCTATTATTCTAGTATTGGTATGGCCCCTTTTGAGGCCCTCTATGGTAGATGTTGTAGATCACCCGTTGGGTTGTTTGAAGTGGGAGAAATGGCTTTGTTAGGTTCTGATCTGGTTATGGAGGCAATGGAGAAGGTAAGGTTGATTACAGAAAAGTTGAGAATAGCCCAAAGTCATCAAAAGTCCTATGCCGGGGTGAAGAGAGGGGAGCTTGAATTTAAAGTTGGTGATTGGGTCTATTTGAAGGTGTCACCCATGAAGGTTGTGGTTTGTTTTGGTGAGAAGGGTAAATTAAGTCCAAGATTTGTGGGTCCTTATAGGGTGTTTCAGAGGATTGGTAAGGTTGCCTATGAGTTGGAGTTGCCTAGTTAAATGGACTTGGTTCATCTAGTGTTTCATGTATCCATGTTGAGGAAATGTGTGGGTGATCTGAATGTTATTGTTCTATTGGATATGGTGGTTGTTGTTGAAGATAACTTGACTTATAAAGTTCCAGTAGAGAATTTGGATAGAGAAGTGAAGAGGTTGAGGAACAAGGATGTTGCTTCCATTAAGGTCCTTTGGAGGAATCAACAAGTCGAAAGTGCTACA
>JAABOM020017209.1:0-18864 GCA_011800125.2 Solanum clarkiae | reverse complement strand
CCAAAAGAATCATCTCAAAGGTAATTGAAAGATAAAGTATACAGTTTTTGATAGGTGATAGCCCGAGGGGTGGAGATGGAACCTAGCAAGGGACGATCCTATCAACAGGGGGTAGCCCGAGGGGTTGAGTATAACCTAGCCAGGGACGAACCCGATATAGTTTCACCACTGATCAGTTGGTCATTTGTTTTACAACTGTGCCCAAATTATACAGTAAAGGTAAAGTAATATAAAGAACATAAAGTACATGATTCCACAGTGTGACTAAGGGTGGTCTATGATCTTCCACAGATGCGTGGTTTCATTTGAGTTGTTACTTTATATACAGTGTCTCCAGCCTTACATACTCAATACATTATCTCATACTGACATCCCTTATGGGGGACCTGCATTTTATGTTGCAGGTATAGGTGCTAGTAGATCTCCCCAGTAGGAGTACAGGATATTCAGCTACTGTCACCAAGCTCCAGCTTGCTTCGGGGCTTTGTATATGTCTAAAGCTTATATGTTTTTATTGCACAGTTCGTTGAGGCGGGGCCTGTCCCGACCCTTATCAGATGCTTTTTTTTTTATTTAGAGACTTTGTAGACTATGTAAATTTAAGTGCGGTCATGTATAGTACTTTAAATACCGTGGCCCTAACGGCCTAGTCATATGCATTTTGCTTTTGGCTAGTTATCACTGTTTATCTGCTTAGAGGCATATAAAAGGTAGAAATCTCTTATAATGTCTATAGAAAGCACATAGATACAGGTTGGTTCTCCCGAGCCGTATCGGCAACGGGTGCCAGTCCGCCCTAATGGGACTTGGGGCGTGACAAAAGTGTTATCAGAGCGGGTCGTCCTAGGGAATCTACAAAGTCGTGCATATGCAGAATCTTGTTTATCTATGTGTTGTGCACCACATTTATAAGCAGGAGGATACGTGGCATTTAGGAGTTGTTACTTTCTTTCCATTCTTCAGATCGTGCCATAAAGTCAAGTGTAATAGGTGCATTATGTCTAATTCTAAATTGCTTTGTACAGTAAGTATTCCAGAAACAAGGCAGAACAAATGTAAAGGTAAGGGAGTAGAAGTGGTGGTTGGTATACCCAGCCAGGTAAGACAACGAGATGAGGTCCGAGAGGAGTCTTTGTCACAAACATCTCCAACTCCTCCAGTTCCTGATGAATCTGAGAGTGTGAAATTCCCCCAAATCCACCTATTGATGCTACCGTGCAGGATCTAAGAAATGCAGTCCAATTATTGACCCATATAGTTGCTGGTCAAGGTCAAAGGCAGGAAGGTCTAGTTATGGGCACCAGTGGTACAAATAGGGCAGCTGGCACAAGGATACATGATTTTCTTAATTTGGACCCCCCAACCTTCACTGGGTCATATCCTAATGAAGGCCCTTAGGACTTTATTGATCAGATTCAATGTACTTTAGTTATTATGCATGTGGTTGGTACAAAAGCAGTCGAGTTAGCGACATATAGGTTGAAGGGTGTGGCTATATTGTAGTATGAAGCTTGGAAACAATCTAAGGGTATAGATGCACCTCTAAATACCTAGAAAGAGTTTAGAGAGGTATTTCTTGACCATTATTTGCCATTAGAGATATGAGAAGCCCGTGCAAATCAGTTCCCGAACCTTCACCAAGGGAATATGAGTGTGAGAGAGTATAGCCTCCAATTTAATTCCTTGGCAAGGTATGCTCCTAATGTAGTTTCTACAATGGCAAGCGGAGTTCACCGCCATGTAGATAGGTTGGATAAGTATATGGCCAGAGACTGCACCATTGCTTCCTTGAACAAAGATATGGACATAGCAAGAATGCAGGCTTTTGCAAACAAATTGGAGGATCAGAGGGAGAGAAGAAGGACACAAGAGTTAGAAAGGGTGCAGGCCAAAAGAGCCAGATCTAAAGCACAATTTACACCACGCCAAAGTGATCTCAGGCCTCGATTTTCTAGTAGACCGCCTAGATCATCATCCTCCTACTCTATAGCCAGTGCTCTACCACAACTTCAAGGGCCTAGAAGTAATCAATTTGGTCAACAAGGGGAAGGGCAAGGTTCCAAATCAATGGGTCATTCGGTAGGCCAACCAATGATTCCTAGACAACCTTATAAATAGTGTGGAAGGAGTCATCCAGGTATATGTCATATTGGGATAGATGTTTGTTATTGGTGTGGTGCGCCAGGGCACATGATAAGAGATTGCTCGAGGAGACGTATGGGTGGTATGGCACAATTTATTGGGTCAGCTGTTGCGTCATCATCATCAGTTGCTCCAGCAGGTAGGGGTTTGCAAGCACCTTTGGGTATTAGTAGAGGTGTTAGAGGGACAGCTAGCTTTAGCGGGGTCCAGAATCGCACTTATGCACTGGGGAGTCAGCAGAATTTGGAAGCTTCACCTGATGTGGTCACAGGTATATTGTCCATCTTTTCACATAAAGTATATACATTAATTGATCTTGTCTCTACACTATCATACATCACTCCACTATTTGCTGGGAACACCCAAATTATTAAACAAATCATTTGAAGTGTCTACACCAATCAGTGAATCTATTATGGCTAGAAGGGTTTATTATGACTTAGTAACCGTTTATGACCGTGACACATTGGCTAACCTTATTGAGTTAGAAATGATGGAATTTGATGTTATAATGGGTATGGATTAGTTAGCTTCTTGTTATGCCATTGTGGATTGCCGAACTAAGAGAGTGTATTGCCACTTTCCAAATGAGGCAGTTTTTGAATGAAAAGCCAATGTTGGAGCACCAAAGGGGAAGTTTATCTCTTACTTTGAGGCCAGAAAGATGATACCCAAGGGGTATATATGTCATATAGTTAGAGTAAGGGATATGGAGACAGAATCACCAACTCTTCAGTCAGTTCCAGTAGTGAATGAATTTGTTGATGTGTTCCCTGAAGAACTCCCAGGCTTACCTCCTAAACAAGAAATAGATTTTGGTATTGAGTTACTTCCAGGAACTCAATCTATTTCTATCTCTCCATATAGAATGGCCCCAGCATAATTGCGTGAATTAAAAGAGCAGTTAAAAGATTTACTAGATAAGGGTTTTATAAGACCTAGTATGTCCCCTTGGGGTGCACCGGTGTTATTTGTACACAAAAAGGATGGCACCTTGAGAATGTGTATCGACTATCGACAATGGAATAAGGTGACAATTAAGAATAAATATCCCATCCCTAGGATGGATAACTTATTTGATCAGTTATAGGGTGTGAAATGCTTTTCAAAAATTGATTTGATATCACGTTATCACCAAGTGAGGGTGAAGGAGCAAGATATACCCAAGACAACTATCAGAACGCGCTATGTTCACTCTGAATTTCTTATTATGTCGTTTGGACTAATGAATGCACCAACAGTTTTTATGGATCTGATGAACAGGGTATTCAAACCATTCTTGGATTTCTTTGTGATAGTATTTATAGATGACATTTAGGTATATTCAAGATCAGAAGAGAACTACGCAGATCACTTGCGACAGGTGCTACAGGTTCTTTGTGATCGACTGTTATATGCCAAATTTTTTAAATGTGAATTTTGGCTAAAGTCAGTGGCATTCTTGGGTCACATTATGTCTGATGAGGGAATAAGGATTGATTCACAAAAGATAGAAGCTGTGAAAGATTGGCCAAAACCAACAACACCTACGGAACTTCGGAGCTTCCTAGGCTTGGCAGGCTATTACAGGAGGTTTGTTGAATGTTTTTCCTCTTTTTTTGCACCTCTAAAAAAGATGACGCATAAGGCAACCAAGTTCCAATGGAATGATACGTGTGAAAGGAGCTTCCAGGAGCTGAAAAATAGGCTAACTTCTGCGCTTGTGCTAGTACTTCCAGAATGTACTGAGGGGTATGCAGTGTATTGCGATGCTTCAGGAGTTGGCTTAGGGTGTGTACTAACACATCATGGTAGGGTAATTGCTTATGCATCCAAACAGCTATGACCACATGAGAAAAACTACCCAACACATGATCTTGAGCTAGTAGCAGTTGTGTTTGTCCTGAAAATATGGCGCCACTAATTGTATGGGGTCCATGTTGACATATATACTGATCATAAGAGCCTGCAATACATCTTTAAGAAGAAAGACCTAAACTTAATATAGCGAAGATGGCTAGCGCTGATAAAGGATTATGATGTTGACATACTATACCATCCGTGGAAGGCAAATGTGGTAGCCGATGCCCTGAGTCGTAAGGCAATCATGAATACTATTGATACAACTATGACAAGTCAAGGAATGACCAAGGAGCTACGTCAGTTAGCTAATCTGGGAGTTCGCCTTCTTGAAACTCCAAAGGAAGGGGTTATTGTGAAGAATGCTGCTGAGTCTTCATTGGTAATAGAGGTGAAAGAAAAACTGTTCGAGGACCCTATCTGCGGCAGCTTAAGGAAAGGGTGAGTCAGGGTACAATCATAGGCTTTGACCTTGCACAAGATGGAGTACTTTGCTGCCAAAATAGATTATGTATGCCTGATATTAATGGATTAAGGAAAGAATAATGGAAGAAGCCCATCATTCCTGATATTCCATCAATCCAGGATCAACTAAGATGTACCATGACCTGAAAAGAATGTTTTGATGGGGAGGCATGAAAAAGGACCTTGCAAAATTTGTAGCTCAATGTCCAAATTGCCAACAAGTGAAAGTAGAACACCAAAAGTCAGGAGGTTATATGCAATGTATAGAGCTTCCAACATGGAAGTGGGATATGTTCAATATGGATGTGGTTACAGGTTTGCCTCGCTCATCTCAGAAATTTGACTCCATATGGGTAATAGTTGACAAACTCAAAAAGTCAGCACACTACTTGTATATGTTGGTGTAAACACCCATAATTGCTTAAAGAGCTATATCATAGACATTATGTGATCACATCTCATGTCGAAACTATACTTGTCTTGAAATCATAGTCATCAACGTAATTGGGTCTTAACCCACAGCATAAACTTCATGAAAATCAATGCTCATGCATGCGTATACCGTGAAAGAATGAGAGAATAACATGGGTACTATGAGTGCATAGTTATATATCACAATGTAGTGAAATCATAGTAAATTCATGAAAGAATCATCACGTAATGCTCACATGAAATTACTCATGCATAGATTCAACATTTAAAGCGACTTACATGTTCAAACCTTCATAATATCAATGCAATTCAACATAATAGGACTTAAATCACTTTTAAAATATCATTTAAACATAGGTCATATTGCAATTTAATCAAATCAATACTAATTTAAAATATTCATATTCAAAGTAAGCTTGAAATTCATAAATTAAGAAGTAAGAAGTGTTAGGGATCTTCTTGATTAGAAGGGATCATTAATTAATCTCACATACATTGGTTAGAAAGATGAGTTTAAGAAGAATTCAGTTTGAAATTGAACCCTCAATCGGATCCTGGCTTGAATCCTTGGAATGAGTGACTTGGAGAGAAAGTCTTCAGAGTAATGAAATAAACTAAGTGTAAAGCTTGAATGAGAGGTTAGAATTAGTATAGGAGATGTTTAGGAGTGTAAAGTGGGTAATAAATGTCTTAAAACGCCTTGGGGATAGGCCAAAATATCAAAGATATCTCAATAAAATGAGCCTTATAATTTTTTCGGATATCACCACGGATGGCCACACGGGTCGTAAAGCTTTTCACGGTTCGTGAAAGCTCAATATCCCAGCACTAACAGGGTCTACAATAATGGGCATAACTTCTTACTCCAAACTCAAAATTGGGTGAAATCGTGTAACATCCCACACCTTACAATACTAGTACAATTCAAATTAAGCATGACATGGTTTGGTCAAATTCGCGCAAATTTTCAAAAGTGCTTGAATCTTGTGTTAATCGGCTATATGTGCATCTAACGCTTAATTGGGTCGAGTGTATACATATTTTGTGTCAAATTGAGGAGAGCACGACCTTAAATAAAGTGAAAGAATTGAGGTTCTTGTAGGACTTAGTAAGCTAGCAGGTGAGTCACCTACTTGCTTAGCTTAAATTTGCTAGCTAAACGAAGACGGGGCTCGACGTCGAATTTGTCCAAGTTCGATTATGAATGAAGTCCATACTAAGGGTGTAACTTTAGCCCATGTTTTAGAATCGTAAATGGGCTATATGATCAATCCAAGAATTATAACCAAAAAGGCCCAAAGAGGTCACAAGTTCTTTGATACTTTAGGCCCAATCTAAGCAAATAAGAAAGCTGAAAATAGGCAGCCCAAGTCCAACCTATTTGGAGCCCCAAAAGGTACAAATGAAAGGAGAAAGCAGTTGCATCACCTACTTGGTAGATTAAGGATGAGAATACCTCATTAGGTCGGCCAAATCACACTATAAAAAGGGGTCAAAGCAGCTCCCAAAAGTCATTTCTCAACTTGACCTTAAAAAAATAAGATTTGTCTCTAAAGTTCTCTCAACTTTTCTTAACTTTGCGAAGCAGCTGAAAGGGACTTCTAGTGTTCTTATAGAAGCCCTATACCTTTATGGTAGTTGTAAGTAAGTTTATACTTGTGTTTTACTATGATTTTCTTATGAAAAACAAGAAGTATATGCTAGTATGTTTGTGCTGGAAAATCTTGACAGATTCTGTGCTGAAAGTTGCTGCACCTTTTCCTTTTATTTTGGTGATTTATCTATGGTTTATGAGTTGTATTATGAAGAGACCTTGGTATTCTTAATATGGTTTGAGTTCTAAGCATCACCCTAAGGTTGCTTCCCTAATTTTGGTTTCATTTAACAAGTGCGTTTTATTGAGTTATCTTAAGTGTCATGTTGATTGGAACTTGCGCGTTGTTGTGTGTAAGGCTATTAGCTCACATCCTTCATGACCTCTTAAGTTCTGTTATAAGATTGGTTTAGGTATGTATATATGTGTAAATGTTTCTGGAATAGTTTGGTTATATTTGGAATAAGTTTAGAGTTGTCGACGTCGAAATGTAGCGAAGGAAGGTAACGTTATGCCATCCATTTTTAGATTGTGTGTACATGTTTGGGTACCAAGTTACATGAGTTTTTGTTACTAGATAAAGTTCCTGAGTTTTCCATTTTATACATATTTCATCATTTTCATAATGTACTCTTTTCATTGTCATGTTGACTTGTGGGATTATCCACATGTCACATGCTACATATACAGTCCTACAGCTCCAATTTTATGGCCACCAAAAGAATCATCTCAAATGTAGTTAAAAGATAAAGTATACAGTTCTTGATAGGTGGTGGCCCGAGGGGTGGAGATAGAATCAAGCAAGGGACGATCCTATCAATAGGGGGTAGCCCGAGGGGTTGAGTATAACCTAGCTAGGGACAAACCCGATACGGTTTCACCACTGATCAGTTGGTCATTTGTTTTACAGCTATGCCCAAATTATACAGTAAAGGTAAAGTATTATAAAGAACATAAAGTACATGATTCCACAGTGTGACTAGGGGTGGTCTATGATCTTCCACTAATGCATAGTTTCATTTGAGTTGTTACTTTATATACAGTGTATCCTGCCTTACATACTCAGTATATTATCTCGTACTGACGTCCCTTATGTGGGACCTACATTTTATGTTGCAGGTACAGGTGCTAGTATATCTCCCCAGTAGGAGTACAGGATATTCAGCTGTTGTCACCAAGCTCCAGCTTGTTTCGGGGCTTTGTATATGTCTAAAGCTTATGTGTTTTTATCGCACAGTTTGTTTAGGCGGGGCCTGTCCCAACCCTTATCAGATGTTTTTCTTTATATAGAGGCTTTGTAGACTATGTAAATTAAAGTGCGGTTATGTCTAGTACTTTAAATATCGTGGCCCCAGCGGCCTAGTGATATGCATTTCCTTTTGGCTAGTTATCACTGTTTATCTGCTTAAAGGCATGTCAAAGGTAGAAATCTCTTATAATGCCTATAGAAAGCACATAAATATAGGTTGGTTCTCCCGAGCCATATCGGCAACGGGTGCCAGTCCACCTAACGGGACTTGCGGCGTGACAAATCGTGCCTTGGAAAGATAATTCAAAGAGCTTTAGTTTGGTAGGTCGTAGGCCACCTAGTTAGGTTTTTGCTATGACATATGACCATTTAAAACTGACCCTTCTATATGTTCATGTGAAATACTTAGCCAATGGAATTTATTTGAACATGGCTCGATGAAGGAGACCTACTATGACCTTAAACCACATAAATAAGCTTAGATTGAAGGCTTAAAAGTGAATTCATCTTGATGTTGAAGGTTCCATGGGAATCCTCCGATTAGAGCTTGAAAAGAGGACTCGAAAAGCGTTCTGAACGAGTGAATGAGGAACTAAGAATTATGGAATGCATAATGTGATATGGAAAGTGTGGAACTAATTTGGGAGGTTAAAGGACAAGTCCCAAAGCAACATACCTTGAAAGATCACTTGGGCATCTCCATGAAAGCTCTTCACCAGCTATACAAAGCTTCATGGATGGTACAAGTGTCCATGGAGGGTGCCTCATCATCGAGACCGTACTATCATACTTAGAAAAATTAACAAGATTGCTCCCACAGAAGCCATATGATCTGTGTAGGCTATACAGTCCATGAAAAGTACCCATACAAAGATCCAAGTTCTGAGATAATGGTTCAACACTTGGCCAAAATTCCACAGGACTCCTTTACAGAAGCATCACCATGAGCCGTGGCACCTTATATGGATCTTACAAGTTCCCATGGTTGCTTCCTTGGCCAAAACAGAGGGAAGATCAGGGAATAAATCTAGGCTCACCTCCACGGCTTATGGAGGTGTTCATGGAGTGACACCTTGGCTAAAAATATTGAGATCGATATTTCGATTATCCTTAAGGCTTTTTCAAAGTTTGGGTCCTTATATTCTGTCACTTATTCTTATAACTTTTTGTTTCTCTTTCCTATACTAGTGGGACTAATTTGTGTGCTAATGGCAAGA
This sequence comes from Solanum clarkiae, assembly GCA_011800125.2. Taxonomy (NCBI): domain Eukaryota; kingdom Viridiplantae; phylum Streptophyta; class Magnoliopsida; order Solanales; family Solanaceae; genus Solanum; species Solanum clarkiae. The sequence goes on along the minus strand of JAABOM020017209.1, from coordinate 9,926 downwards.
ATTTCAGTTATGATAGCTCCCAAATCCAGAAAGAGTGAGATTAGGGCTATGAAAACCCAATTAAGGGATGAGACCTCAGACACCTCAATCGCTATTGAGGCCAGTAGGTCCACGAGTATCTCAGCATCTAGCCAGATGTGGGTGTCAAGTGACCACATACATGGGCAGAAGCTAGACAAATAGTACCATCCCGGATCAGGCCATAGTGCCTGGCCTCCCTGGTCTAACAAGGGAGGTGATAGGCAAGGAAACTCCATCTAGATGACCTCCTCTAGAGAGGGGTTCGAGTCTAGATCAGGAGAGGAATCTGAGTCTAAGACTACCTTATCACCTTCAACACCACCTTCACTCCTAGATGCATTTAAGTGGGTGGTCTGTGCAATATATATAGCAGATCTACAGAGATGATCTCCGACATGATGAGCATGACCGATAGGCTTGTACCATATTTGAGTAGCCTCGAATCATCATGTCTAGGATTAACAGTGTCCCTAGACTCTTCAACATTATAGCCTGCTACAGCTTGGAGTGGTTGGCAAGTCCATCGGGGAAGTACTCCCCGGTGATAGTTCGAGAGTTCTATACTTCATACACCGCCAATACTACGGAGTCAACCCCAAAGGGGAAGAGATACATTTCTCAACCTTGTATAACACAGATGATGGTGAGGGGATTCCAATTGACTTATCTGAGACCACTATTCATCATATTCTTTTTGGTCCCAACTGTCAGGTCTCAAGAATATAGCTGAGTATTCTCATCGATTAAGGCAGACCAATGATAATGTTTTGAAGAGAGATTCGGCTGGGATATTTACACCTGTGAGATGGATCACCAATCACATTGTAGAGAAGGGTCTAGATCCTGATTGGGTTTCCACATCAGCGGTAATATTGAAGGCATCTCTCAGCTACACCAATAAGTTTTGGCAGGTTGTAGTTTGATGGCAGCTTTGGCTAACCCATGCTAATAATACGTTGACACTAAATCGCGTAGTGGTGATTGCCATCATCCTCATTAGCTATAATATTGATTAGGCCCACTTGATAGAAGATCAACCACATGAGGCATCCCTGAAGAGGACTATCTCCATCCCTTTCTCTTGCTTGATCTATCGTTTATTGAAACGACCCGAAAAAGTGCCCAAAAATGTGCCTTGAAATGCCTAAAATTTTAAATTCCATATGTCTCAAAGTCCATGCGTGATAACAAAAATCTGACTTCATATTCTTGTTCAGGGGGTCAAAATTAGGGGAAAGAGGGTCTAACCCCAATTTAAGAGCAAAAGATTAGCAATTTCAATATTCATAATTTTTCTTATCCAGAATCGATCACGACAAGAACGCAATGCGCAGTTATCGTAGATATATATTAATTTGTCCTCCGCGATAGGTCCGCGTCATGGAATAGACGTGGACCTATTTATTTTATTGCCAGTGATTTCTATCTTGGTCCAAGGCTTTTGGGTCTTGAGGCTCAAGTGTTCCCAAACATGTTTTTACCTATACTTAGCCTCATTTCACCCTCATGTCATCCTAAATATTTCCCAATACTCACTCAAACACTTAGTCGTATTTTCACTCCCAAATTCAAGTCTCAAAACCCTCATCCAAAACTAAGAATTTTCTTCAAGCTTCAAACATCCATTTTCAATCTTCATCAAGAGCTTATTCAAACCTAAGGTATGTGGGTTTCAAACATTGTGTTTTTCCACCTATGGTACCCTAATCTCCTTTTATTAAAATTGCATGATTTAAAGTTGATTTACAAATGGGTCTTACTTATTATGAAATTCACTGCACACTATGCTAAAGAAATGTAAAGTTGAGAATGTTTTGCTATGTTTTGAGCTATAAATCTTGGATCTATTGTGAGATCTGAAGAGGGGTTTTAATGTATATTGCTTGAGGGTGTTGCAAGGCATTGACTGATGGTTTTGCAAAGGATTTTCTTGCATGATATCATCTCGATATTTCATTGTTTTGAACTAGCATTTCATACCTTCTAAGTGTTTGATAAAATGTCCGAATGTGGTTTCTTGAGGAATTTAACGTCCAAAGCAAGAGATATGATATGATTGATGTTATGATAATGAAATGAGCTTATGTATATGACAAATTCTATATAAAGTGTTGCATTAGACCATGCCCAATCTGGGGCGTCTAGGAATCCAGATAACCAAGATGGGGGTTTGTACTCATCAACCGAGTGAAGGGTTAGTATTTTGATGATGTTCACGCTCCAATAAGAAAGCGATCGTTGTCAGCAATCAACCTAACCCAGGTTGGGATCGAATCCACAGGGAATATAGGGCTTGATTACAAGATTTCACCATTAATTATTTCTAGTATTTATGACTACAATCTCTAAATGGGGGGGGGGGTCTGTATTTCAAAAACAAAATAAAATTACCACTAACTATAATGTGAGGAAACACTCAATTTTAGGAACAAACTTGGGAATTGTGTTCCTCATGGTTCGTAGACTTGATTACCCTAGATAACATAACTGCAATAGGTGATTTGCATGCAGGATAGTAACTTAGGTTCTTCCGTCCCTCTTGTGAAGGTGAAGGTCGAATTACACCATGGCGTGCCGACTAACCATTACCTATTGTTCCAATCAACCTCCCTTGCTCAGGCTCGGTACACATCAATCGAATTCTATCATCTACTTTTCTTTTCCAATTCGTCACTACCTTGGTCGATATCATGATAGTAGGTGGGGTTTGGTGTTGGCCACCACCAAACGACAATAATAATGAAGGGAAATAGATAATACATGCAAAACTCCAATCATTGAAATACAAGAAATCTAGGGCATTCCAATGTCAACTACCCATGGTTCGTACTTCCCCAAGTTGTAGGTGCTTAACTACTCATGACTAAGGAAAAACACAAGAATGCAAATGATAGACATAGTTGAGAGCTTTACCAATACCAATGAAGAAAATAGGCACCACAAATTGCAAACCCACAAGCTTGATTGATCAACAATGAGTACAAGGCAAGGTTTGTAATCCCCAAAATGGGTTTTCTAAGAGAGAACAATAAACTACTCTAAAAGACTAAGAAAAGCTTCAAAATGTATTTCTCAATAGTTTACTGGTCAAACTCCTTCTAAAAACCTAACTTAAACTATATATAATATTTACAAACAACCTTAGAATTTACACAAAAAGGATAGTTTGCAGCTGATAAGTTATGCATGTATGACTAGTTGGATGACCTACGAGTCATAGTTGGGGTCTCATATCAGGTTCTTGTCATCTTAGAATAAACTGTTCGACCCATAGGTATGAGTCGTTGCTTGAGCTATGACTCGTATGTTTGTCTCATAGTCTTGGTCTTCAGTTTTTGATCCAACATCTTGGCTCTCGGGTTCTTGCTACGAATCCACCAATACGAGTCGTAGTGTGACTTACGACTCGTATGATAGCCTCTTAGGGGTGACCTTCACTTAGTAGATTTGTGAATTTTTGTCTCTGATTCTTGCTACGACACTATCCTATGACTCATAGGATGAGCCATGACTCGTAGTTAGACTCGTAAAGCCTATGCTTTAGAAAAATCTGCAACTTTTCTTCACAATCATGCCAACCTAACTTTTCTGCAAGATTAACACAAAAACACATCAAAACACTAAAAAGTCATTTTAAGAACTCACAAAATCCCTTGTTTCAGGCACCAAATGTTTTGTATTTTGACAGCACATCAACATCCTCAACTTAGAATTATTGCTTGTCCTTTCTATGCAGACTAAGAGAAATACATAGCAGCTATATTAATGGCATTTACATCAGCTCCTCTAATCTAGGCACCCAACTTCTATTTTCAAAACAAGGTTGCAAAGTTATTGAGCAAACAAGAAAATAATGAGAAACCTGACAATCCAACTATGACAAGCTAAAGAGCATCAACCGTTCACAAATGCTAGTATAGTCATATGCTACTCAAGGAGTGCAAATGCCCTCACTAGAAAGAAGTCCCTCACACTCACTCCAAAGCATTTGGAATTCAGGGACTGAGAAAGTATTCTCACTCTCACAATTGAAATTTAATGCATACTGACTAACACGATAGGTTTGCCTCTATATTCATCTTCTGGCTTGGTGATAAAGTGGAGTTGGATCACTTTATGACTTATAGGCATGTAACATAGGTTCAGGGTGCTTTAGTATGGTATTTTGAGTAAGTAGTGACTAAAAGCCATCCTTGAACTATGCTTACCAACACTTTTTGCTTTAATAATCCAACCCATTTTTAATCACTCCACTCATATTCTCCTATTTTGCTTTTCTCGAGTTCTTTCTTTCTCTTTATCAACTGTACCTCAATTTCAGACTCGTTTTTACTATTTTTTCTCAACTCAAGGCACTTTTCTTTTCTTTTTCTTCACTCGATTCATGATTTTCATTTCTTTCTTAATTTCCCAACTAACCACCTTATTATTATTACTTTACTACAATAAGGGTCACCCTCAACTTAGGCTTTTAGCCTTAGGTGAAATATACAATATCTATACCTCAAACCAGGGCCACTAACTGCAGCCACCCTCAAATTAGGCCTTTGGCCTGAATCAAGGTTCACATGTTCAAGGATAGACCAGGGCTAATATCAAGGCATGTCATCAAACAAGGTTAAGCTAGCAAGGTATCAAGAAAGAATGAGCACATGATAAGCTCAAAAATTTGGAACAAGGGATTCACTCACTCATCTGGTGGGTCATTTAGGCTAAAAGTGGTTTCACTCAAAAAACAAAGGTCTAAGATCATTTCCATATCCACCGCATCATTAAACCAACTTTAAAGTAACAAGGCAAGTTCTGGGTCCATACAAGATGTATGAATGCAGCAAAATAAGCTCACAACACACATGTCAATGCATCCATAATCAAGTACAGACTCACCGATCATGCTTTCAGTCTTAGCTTACTTCATAATATCAAAACAAATATTGCTTGATACTCAAAAATGCATGAATGCATTAATAATCACAACCTCAAAATTTTAAGGGTACCCAATTGTTCCTCAAAACATTAAAAACACATCTAAAAATTATGTATATGTCAATATATAACACTACTATGAATTTACTCATTATCTACACTACCTAAACATGCTAGTTCAATAGAAAAGTAAACATCCACTAGGAAAAAGAAGCACGTCAAGAAAACTTTGGGATCAAAATAGGTGAACTTATGGACTTGGGGCTACTCAGACTTCACCTTAATCCATAACTTCCATCACCCCACCACAATGTGATACTCTGTCTGCAAAGTAAAAACACAAACTTAAGACAGGAAAATGAAAACATAACATAGACATATAAACATTAAAAAGTAACAATTAACAAAACTAATATCCAAAACCAAACATAAGAACGTTCTCCAACAAAACCATCCAAAGACCAATAGAAAAACAATATTGTCTAATGCAAGGACAAAATATCCTTAAAGTAATGTAAGAATTGGGGTCAAAAGGGGTCAAACATCATGGTGCATCAAGCACTGGTCTCGGGCTGATCTTCGGGGTCCTGCGCTACCTCTCCTCTATAATTGTACCGAAAGTAGCCTCTCTAGGTGGTGTATTTTGTGCTTTCTCTCTCTGAATAGCCCCGAAACAAAAGTGACTCTTGCACCACCTCCTCAGGTGTAGGCTCTTCCTCCTATCTCAACTTCTTCAAGGTCGGCTCTGGGTCATAACTCTGATCAAGGGGCCTCTTCCCATGGGTGTCCGGACTGGTTGGTGAGTAAATCAAATGCCTTATCATCTACCGGTGCTACCTCTAAGGCTGGAACAGGGGCTGCCAACATCTGTAACAAGTCGATCTTGAACTTGGCCAACTCCTCAGTAACTGCACTCGCATCGGCAGGCCTATCTCCCACAAGCCTCTTGTGGACTCTAGCCTCAAATGTATCGACCTGGGCATCCACCGCTCGAACTCTCTCATCAACTAAATCTCAAGCAAATGCCCTCATCCTCTCCTCAGAGTCCCAAACAGTCCTATCAATCAACGGTCAGACCCATGCTGACAACTCTCGTAGCCTACCCTTTGCTATAGCCACCCTACGTAATAAAGCCTGAAAAGCAATAACAGAGAAAAGAGGGTCAAATTTGTAAAGTAGTTGATGTTGGTGCTAGAGTGCTAGAGGATGGTGTAGACACAATCTCGACCGCTGGTGTAGGCTCAACAGAAGTCAGAGTAGTGTTGGTAATATCTAGAGGTGACCTCGAAATCTGAGGCTCTATCGAAAATGGCTTTGAATAGCTAGTAGAGCTGCTCGAGGTAAGGCCACCGAATTCTAATCAGCCTTTATTAGGCTGGGATGTATAGCACGTGTTGCCTCTACATGAGGATCCTGGTACGGATCAATAGGAACACCTGCTGCACCGCATAATTGATGGATCAGAACTGGAAATGGTAGTGAGGTGTTCGTCCTAACTGCAGCCTCATTAATCTTCTCCGAAATGATCCGGGACTAATATATAGCATAGCCAGCTAGAATGCTGGCCAAAAATACAACTCTCTCAAGGGTGATCATGTCATCTGTGAAGGTTTTCCTAATGCACCAATGGATATTGGACCACCAAAACTTAGCCAGAATAAGAGGTGGTCTTTAACTATAGGATCTGCGTAGTTTGTGACCCACGTCGGCCCAACCCCCATTTCACAGATTTGACTAGCTATCGACAGTTGCAACTCAGTCCTGGCCCCAATGACCTTCCCATTCACTACTCTCCTCACCTTATCAGTATGGCTATCGTACTCCGCGATAGACTGAGGAACTCTATAAGTGGGCCCAAACTACACTTGTCGGATCGTATCCTCTGAGATATCAAATTTTCTCCTCCAGACTATCACCACTCGTAGCCTCAGCTCCTCTATTGGCTTCTTATTCTTTGGTAGCCCCCATCAGGGAGTAGCAAGATATGCCGTATGGAACTCACGGACTATGTAAGGGACATATTTTCCCAGCTGCAATGTGGTCCACTATAGTCCATGCTCATCCAACCCAGTATCCAATCCGGGTACTCTATCTAAGCTTGAAGCATTCAACTGAGACTCCTCATGAAATTGGCAGACCAGCTTGCCTTGCCCCTTAGGCTCCAATCCTGGTCATATATTCCTTTCATCCAACGTATGCAACATCTGCGGTCGGCTGGGGGTTGGTACTGGAATTTCTCCTGTTGAAAAGTGCTCTCCGACTCTGACTCTGAACCTGAGTGTGAGGGAGTCATTTGTGGCAAGTTGTTATTTGATCCGTCCTCATTGCCTTGTTGTTCCTCCTCTACAAACTGGAAGGAACTACTAACTTCTATGGGTGTTTGCACTGCAAGTGCTCGAGTCTAGGGTCTATTGCCTCTAGGTCTTCCCTGACTCTATGGACTTCCACAGAGCCCTCGGATTGCTCAGTCTCATAGGATTCATTCATCAACCTATGTTGGAGAGTTTGAATATCCCACTTGTCTTTTGGAGGCATTTTATCTGCAAGCAAACTATAAAGAAACGTGTAAGTTCAAGATGTTTGATTCATTAAAACAGGTAACAAAGAAAAAGAAAACAAATACAAATCAAAAAATAAATATTCGATGATGCAACTGTAGGTTTGCAGATACAAGTGTAGTTACGACTCGTATGGTGACTTAGGAGTCATATACCACCCTCATCGAACAAATATGCCTTCAAAAATGTTTTCTAATTTGGGATACGAGACAAAGTTATGAATCATAGGGTGACCTACGAGTCGTAGTCTAGGCTCGTCACTATGTTCAGAAATATTGTTCAGAATCTAGGTAAGCTTACGAAACCCTCACTATGAGTCATAGCAGGCACTACGATTCATATGTGAGTCTTGTATGAGAAATTTGAAGGAACCACATATCACTGATGTTTGCTACAAGGGATCCTTACAACTTGTAGACGAACCTACGAGTCGTAAGAGTGCCTCATAGTAGGAAATAGTTATCAGTGGTGCCTAAAATTTTGCCATAACAAGCACAATCAAACACAAAGTTTAAGCCAAGTTGGGACATAAGAGCAACTTAGAATTCATGGAAAATAAGCAATTCCATACTAATCATCAAAGATTCTAAACGATCCTCCTCCCTAAGAGTCAAAACCAATTACACACTACATCAAGGATACAAAAAAATTATATTTTCCAAACTCTTACTTGACAACCATAAAATATTCCAAGGGATGCAATTCCCATACATATTAATGTAATCAAACCCCACAAGTTAAAGCATAAGCATCACACCCATATCTCCTAAATTTCAACTCTGACGACCGTTCAGACCATGCATGGGAAATAATCACACAATACATCCCATGAATTATGAATTTCTCATTAATCATCACCCATCCAGGAATTTCAACACAATTAGGTTCACAACTAACTATTCAAATCCTAAAAACGCTAGATTACAAGTCTAGTTTGATAATCACTATATGGCATGATTTAACAAGATTAAACAAAGCAAACACTTATAAAGGGAACAAACTCACACAAAAGATTTCAAAATTTAACTATGGAGCTTACCAATTAATTGGAGAAGTAAACCAAAGTGAAGAAAATCAAAAGTTACACTGAAAGTCTAGAAATAGTGCCTCCACTAGAATCTTCGCCGGAAAATGACTTAGGTAGCCAGAATTTTGATCAGAAAAATGGTGTGGGTGAGATGTGGGGTTTTCTGTTGCTTTTTACGGTTTATGATCGACAATAGGGATTAAATATTATATAAGCAAATTGATCCAAATTTTTAAGCATCTACAGGTCGGGGCTACGAGACCCCGACTGCGAGTCGTAGGCTATCCTACGACTTGTAAGTCCTCGTCTCATAGCAGACCCAACACTTATAAAAATTTAGGATTCATACATAGGCACTACGAACCCCACTTACGACTCATAAGGGACCTTACGAATCATAAGGTTGGCTCGTAGTGTATGTGCCAACTTTTGATACTCACTGATTCTCTCTATGACGCATGACTACGAGTCGTACTGAGGACTACGACTGGTAGGCCTGATCATAGAGGCTGCTCTAAGTGCCACTTTTCAGATATTCAGTACTTCAATTCTCACCTGCAAACCAAATCTCAAAAGACGACAATTCCCAAAATATTACAACTGCACCAATGTCTTTCAATCATAAAAACAAACTCAAGCATTCTACCTAAGAATCTCAACAATAAAAAAACACTTAAAACAAGCCAACAATTATCAAAAATGTTTGGGTTTCCTCCCAAGAAAAGCCTTATTTAATGTCATGGCTCGACTTTGTCACCATCCTTCATCAACTATCATTGAGGGTCCACACCTCAGTCTTGCATTCATCTGGGTATTTCATGGATTAGCGAATATCGAACGTGTACTCTGCATCATTAACCCTAAGCTACAGTTGACCTGAATCCGTATCCACTAGGACTCTCCCAGTGGCCAGAAATGTTCTCCCCAAAATGATGGGCACCTCAAAATCAACTTCACAGTCAAGGATAACAAAATCTACTAGAAAGATGAATTTATCCACTTTAACAAGCACATCCAAAAGGATTCCCTCTGGCTTTTTAATGGTTCAATATGCCATAAGCAACCTAATTCTTTTCGGGGTATGAGTACCAAGGCCAAGCTTTTTGAATACTGCAAGAGGCATTAGATTGATATTCTTTCCTAAGTCACACAATGCTCTTGCAAACTCGATATCACCAATGGTATAGGGGATAGTGAATGCACCGGGGTCCTCTCACTTTTTGAGCAGGGCATTTGGCCATAATCGCACTACATTGTCGGAGTTCTTGCGAGAACTCTTGGCTCAAACTGCATTTCTTGGTATATTTGGCATACCCTGGCATTTTCTCCAAAGCTTCTAGAAGGGGAATGTTGATGGAGAGTTGCTTCAACATCAAGAGGAAGTGTTTGAATTT
>JAABOM020017198.1:0-18864 GCA_011800125.2 Solanum clarkiae | reverse complement strand
TAACATCTATGTTCAATTAGGAATCATCAATTAAAATCCTATATCATATGAAGGATGACTCAGTATTAGCTTAAAAAAAATTAGGGGTGTTATAATTGTCCTCCTCACGAGTAAGTTTCACAATGGAAATTTTATCCTTAGATGATCTTAATGGGGTACCAGGTCCATCTTCTTTCTGATTTCTCATTAAAAGAAGAAAAGGTTTTGGGATTTTGATGTTGTTAGAGAAGAGGAGACAATAGACAATAGTGTTGATGATCCTTCAACTGGACTACTGGTATTACAATCCAAAAACTGAGGTCATAATGACAGACATTTCAAAATCACCCTAATGTGTAAGTCGAAAAGTAAACCACATAGAGATTCTCAAAAGGGATAACAGCCCACCAATGAAAAAGAAAGTACAAGATGAATATCTTCAAAGTCTGGTGTCATAAGTATTAACAACATTTAATACAATCTTAGAGTAATAAGTACATTACAAGTCTTCAAAAAATAATAATGACTGAAGTAGAAAATGAAACTAATGATGATCCAGAATACATGATCTCTCTATGAATTTGAAATTATTTGTTCGTTAGTGGTGATCACCTGCCACGAAAAGTACCCTGACTAGAATCTGCATTAAAAAATGCCAAAAAATAAGGGATGAGCACAATCCACATGTAATCAGTAGGTTCGATCACTGAGTATAGGAAATTGATCAAACTTATGACATAAACTAAGGAATACTTCCATCTGCATATAGAAAAGTCCTACTCCTGCATCTACGCCACCAATTATATAGTAGGGCACGAGTAAAGTAAACACATAAGGTCAAAATAATATCAAATATCATCATATAAATTAATTCTCAAAGATCAATGCAATACGATAAAATGATGCAATGATATAGTAGAATGATGTGATCAAAGTTGTCGCACAACATTTCATATACTTCATGTCAAGCTAATGCTTCCAAACAATGACCCACGGTGGACTCGCAGTCCAAATACCAAATCACAATCATAATGTCTCATCATCTTGCCACCTAGCTCATGATCAAGATTATAAAAATTGTCTCATTTTCATTCTCAAAAAGAACCTCCACATTTCTCAATTTCTCAAGATCATAATGATATGATGAATGCATCACAACACGTATGACATAGAGGTAATAATCAACTCAACATGTATAAAAAAGTTTAAAATTCTCAAAGCTTGATCAAATCATGATAACACCCTCATACGAAAATAATATAAAAGTGTTCATTTGAAATAATTGAGCACCACATGGAAAGTATTTCATTTCTAAAGTATGTTGAAATTCCCAACTCAAATCCTCTTGGGCATAACAAGTCAAATAGTGTTACAAACCTCTCTCACATGCCATTCATGAATCACATGCTCACAAAGCAATGCAAATAGGGTAACAAATAATTCCCCATATGGGAAATACCATATAATCAAGTCCCCCACACAGGCTAAACTGTACAAATAATTCCTCGTAAGGGTAAAATATACTCAATCCCCCATATAGGCATTACAATATACTTAATAATCTCAAATTATATTGCTATCCAAATCCAAAGCATATGACATAAAGAATGATCAATTATCCGATCTCAATCTCAAAAGGATATTTAGCCAAACCTACATTTAAAATCGAAAACTTGACCTCGATACTCTATTGGAGCTTTAATCTCAATACCAACTCCAAAACAATATCCAATTATCAGGAGTTGAAAGAATTCGTCAAAAGTAGTCCAACAATACCCATATTACAAGTTTTGAAAATTTATAAGCCTCTTTATTTTCCAAAAAATATTCTTTTATTTATATAAAATTTCCCCACACATCACTTTAAAGATAGTTATTACACATTTTAAACGTAATATTTTATAATTACGACTTTTAACATTTACATTTCAAGTTATAACATATCAACACTATATATATATAAAAAATAAAAATACACGAAACCTGTAACACCTGATAAAATTATCAAAATACCCCTAGAACGGAGACGTGCGCGTAACACATCTTTCATGCTCATATGGGAAATTCGAGACCGAATTTGCGATCAGCGTGAAAAATCGAGTCAGAAAATTGTCTCGACTCGATTTAGGAGTAACCGGATCAAAAAATTAATTTTCACAAAATTGACCAAAAACAGTAAGGGTACGCGACAGGGCCACGACGCGGACCCAAAACAGCGAGGGTATGCGACAGCTCCACGACACGAACCCATCGCGGATCCACACTTAAATATTTTCTCAATTTTTTTGACAGGATTGAGTTTTCAAAATTTTACAGGTGCGCGATAGGTCCGTGTAGCGGACCTGTTATCTTAAAGATTGCATGAAAGAAGATAGGGATTGAGTCTAGAGCCTTGATTGAGAATGTGATTGTGATTGTGATAGTGATTGTGATTGAGATGTGAGAATGATGATGAGCTGATAGAACTTGATAGTCCCATGAGTTTCCATAAATAAACTCTAATGACTTGTCTATTTGATTATTCCCTAATGATTGTTCAAATTCTTGAGCTATTGATTGAGATGTTGATTGATAAGATGACTAGAGTCTCTATGAGACTGGCTGAAAGATTAGCTTCCATGAGGTTGATTGAGATGGTTTGATTGAATGATGAGAGCCTTTATAAGGTTGAGTTGAGATAAGTCAATTGAGATGTATTGACTGGATAAATTGTTTTATGAGCATTGAGTCATGGGAAAAGTATCAAGAATTGAAAGAGTAAGAGTTAGTCCAACTTGCACTCGTCAAACTACATAGCTAAGCGTAAGTGGGGATTAGAACTATTACGTCTCATTATGGTTCCCTCTGGATAGAGTTCGTGAAACAATAGAGGACTTAACTTTAACAGATTGTTGGGGTCCCTAGTAGATTCGATTCGTCCCTTACCTGGAAAGTATGGGACGACTGTGGCAATGACGATCATTTGTTGTATGATCACTGGCTTATAAGTGATCATTGTCGAATAAGAGAAACTCCTAGAAAGTTCCTATCTTGAGTACTCTGAGTCGAGATATGATGAGAAGAGATGAGATGAGTTGAGATGAGTCCTTCTGAGACGAGTCTGATTTGATTAGTGAATTGATGGGTCAATTGTCCACTCTTTATTCTTACTTTAGATAGACATTTGACATGTGATGAGTCATAGAAATACAACTCTTTTAATGTTTTAAACAAAGGATTTTTGTGCGTTCTCAAGCAAATTTGTTATTTTGATTTTCGTTTCTTATTGTTTTTTAGGAAAAAGACTAAGGCATAGAACCGATGAAGTATGAAAGAAAAAGGATGAAAAAGAGTGCCAAGAGGAGCAAAAATAGAACCAAGTGTAGGCACACAGGGGCCTACACGGCTCATGTACTTCCATACAGACCGTGAGGCCCATCGTGGCCTCACACTTCGCTGATAGCAGTAGCTAAATGGGAAAATGCAAGAATTTTTGGCCAAGGAATTTCCCACGGCGCATGTCACGGACTGTGGGAGGTGTGACGGGTCATGGCGCAGTTTGTCAAAGTGATGTGAAGGAGTAGTCCGTCGAAAGGTGAAAGATTTTGGTTAAGTGGCATGAGACGGAACGCCTCACGGGCCATTGGGTTTATGACGGACCGTCCCAAGTCCTGTTTAAGTGATGTGAAGGTGATACCATTGAAAAAACAAGAAAAATAATCTAAGTGGAGCTGGACGGAGAGTTACACGGACTGTATGACCAACCACGGCCCGTGACGTCGAGGAGTGTAAAAGATCAGAGCAAGAAAACATTAAGGCACGTCAGACGGTCAGTTTAACGGACCGTTAACTCCTACATGGACTGTTTGATGGCACGTGAGACAATAGCTGGGATCGATGCAAGTCGGACACACGGACTGTTTGACGGTCCGTTTACCTTCAAATGGACTATTTGGTGACCCGTGTCTATGCCGACGAATTTTCCCTATTTTAATTAGGATTAGGTTCTCTTTATATATAAATAATTTTTTATTTCATTTTTTACTGACTCTTGGACGGCTAGAGCTAGAAAATACTGAAAAATATTATTTTCTTAGAGATTTCATAAGATTTTGGGATTTTCCTTATTGAATTCAAGATTGTAACTTGTGGATTCATCGATTCTTCAATAGTAAGTCATTTATTATAAATTCCTTGTATTGTTGCAAGTTTTATTCCTTGAATATATTAGCCTAAACCCACAATAAGGGTTGTGGGAATGATGAAAAATCAATAAGATAGGCGAATATGGGGCAAATCTCAGGATTGATTAGCATATATATCGTAGTGATCTTCATTATAATTTCTTTCTTGGTGAGTCAACGCATTAGGGTAAGCCTTTATTCATTACATGCTCGAAAGGGATGTTTTGATTAGAAAAAGAGCCTACGACGGAAATTCAAGGTTCTTAATCTAGTCTGAGTACTTGAGACCGAAAGGTGAGAGTATTCTGGGAGTAACAACAAGGGTTAGTACGTATACGTTCTGAGACCAAAAGGTGAGGAATGATATGCATTTAAGATAGACCGATAGGTGAATTGGATGTTACATAACTTGTTAGATCTTATATACGTAATCATGAATGAGTTTACCACTAGATTCATCTATCACATTAGATGTCATGGAGAACACAATCCTAGCTTCGCGTAAGTTGTTTGAAATCTAGTCATTCTTGCACTCATTATTGCTTCAGTTTAGTAAATTAGTTTGGAAAAACAAAACCCCATTTACTTTAAGCACTTTTGTTTTGGGAGTAGATATTACATCTGAAAATGGTGCTAATATATATATTCTTGTGTATTCCCTATGGGATCTATCTCAACTCCAGTTGAGTTCTATATTTGATCAACTACCGCTTTGCTATTTCATTTGGAACGTAAATTTGGGCGTATTAATTTTGGCGCCGTTGCGGGGAATACAACAAAGTAATAGTCTATTAGTTTCTGTTTTCAGTTTCTAATACTAGTTCCTAATTTTACTTTTGTTTCTTATTTTTGTTTCTTGGTAGGGAATCGGCGTTGCATGCCAAACACCCAAAGCAAGGATGAAGCATTTGTTCCCTACGACCCTAAACATACTAAATCAATCCGCAGAATGAATGCCAAGAATGCGAAGCTGCTAGACTGAGAGAGTTGGCTGTGAACCCTGCAGGTGGGGGGAAATGATGGTTTGGGTGATGATCACAATGATGGAAATGAGGTACCATCGGCAGAACTACTTAGACAGGTGTTATTACCCGGTGTTAGACCCCAAGTGTCTTGGCAGCACCAAGCAGTGAACGATGATGATGGGGGTGCTGGGACCACTGGAGAAATTGTACTTCCCCCATTGCCCATAGGTGTTAGGTTCACTATCACTAGTACTATGCTGCAGATGCTACAGTTGAAAGGGTTGTTCAGCGAAGCAGCAACAGAGGATGCAAATCAGCATGACCTAAAATTTCTGGCAACATGCCAATCGTCTGAGATTCTTGGGGTCAGTCAGTAGGCAATTAGGTTGCGGTCATTCCTATTGTTTCTTTCTGGTGCGGCAACTAAGTGGCTGAATGAGCTTTCATATGATTCCATCTTCACTTGGGGAGAGTTAAAGGAGTCATTCTTGGAGAGGTTCTTCCCTGTATCAAGACTGCTCAAAATCACAGATGACAGTGGCTCTCATAAACTTCTGCCGAATGAAGCAATACATGAGACTTGAGAGAGATTTAAGCAAAAGCTTAAGCAGGTGCCCCGATCATCTCCTCACAGATGAGCATTTGAAGAAAGACTTCTACAGGTCTCGCAAATTTATGACAAAGCCAATCATTGATGCCGCTTGTGGGGGATCATACATATCTAGGACTTTCCTTGACATAGTGGTAATCTTAGATCAGGTAGCAAGAACAACAGGGCATCGTACACTAGAGATGGAGATTGTTCAGGGTTCATCTTTGAGATGACCACGGAGCAGCGACAAAAGGAGGAGGAACGGGATCAAGACATAGCACACATGAAGACCCAACTGGACTTACTGGCAAACCGGTCCTTA
The DNA here is from genome assembly GCA_011800125.2 of Solanum clarkiae. Taxonomy (NCBI): domain Eukaryota; kingdom Viridiplantae; phylum Streptophyta; class Magnoliopsida; order Solanales; family Solanaceae; genus Solanum; species Solanum clarkiae. The sequence goes on along the minus strand of JAABOM020017198.1, from coordinate 12,843 downwards.
GACGGAGGTGCAGAAAAGGTCAAAGCTATAGACATAATGCCAAGGTACAGTGATCAAGGGTATAATTATGATCATGAGGTGAACTTCTTAGGCAACCAGGGGGGTTACCAGCCATTCAATGCTAGTAACCAAGGTCAGAACTATGGTCATGATCAGAACTATTAAGGAAATTGGTGGAACAAAGATGGCTATAGGAACCGTAAGTGTCAGAAAGAGGGTGGTGGAACCTCCAAATTAGAAGAGATGATGGCAAAGGTGCTTAGCAAAGTTGAGTCCACAGAGGTAGGGATGCGAGATATAAAAGGGGCGATGTCCAATGTTCGGAAGTTGGTCCACTCGCATTCCACCTCGATTAAGCAATTAGAGCAGCAAATAGGGCAATTGTCAGCAGCCATAAATCAGAGAAAAGTTGGGTCACTGCCGAGCGACACTATTCAAAACCCAAAAAATGACAGGCATTGCATGGCAGTGACCATGAGGAGCGGCAAAGTACTCTTTGACCCTGTTGTGCCTAGTAATGCAGCTTTGGATGAAGGTAAAGGCAAGATGACCGACCTCATGGAGTTACTTGTTGATGAGTTGACTAAAGAAGCTGAGATGACACCAGTAGAGCCTGAGGTTGCTAAGGATCCTGAGGCGACATCAGTAATGACCCAACTTCTGCCAGCCATTCTGAGGCCACCACCACCATTACCATAAAGATTGCAGAAGAAGGTTGAAGACGACAAGTTTCAGAAGTTCTTGTCCATGCTAAAAGAGATTTCAGTGAACATCCCTCTAGTGGAGGCACTTAAACAAATGCCGAGCCACGCTAAGTTCATGAAAGACTTAGTAAGTAAGAAGAGGACAACCATGATCAAGCTAGCAAACAATCTCGACCACTGTAGTACCATTGCCACAAGATCTCTTGTAGAAAAGAAAGAAGATCAGGGAGCTTTCACTATCCCGTGTACCATTGGAGCATTTGATTTCATAAGGGCTCTCTATGATTTGGGTGCCAGTATCAACTTGATGCCATTGACAGTTTACAGGCAGCTAGGCTTAAGAGCCCCACACCTATTACAATGTGGCTAATCATGGCAGATAGATCATTAAAGCGGCCCGTGGGGATTCTATATGATATGCTGGTTTATGTGGGCCAGTTCATTTTTCCTGCGGACTTTGTTATTCTGGAATGTCATGTGGATTTTGAGGTTCCTTTCATCCTTGGGAGGCCATATTTAGCTAATGGTAGGGCATTGGTGGATGTAGAGCAAGGAGAGCTGACTTTCAGACTCAACACGTAAAAGGTGAAGTTCAATTTGAGTATTGCAATGAAGAGACCTAAGGAGGTGGTGGTGATGTCTATCCAAGATGTTGAAGATGATTGACTTTCTGAGATCCCACTTGAGGAAACAATGAGTGTAGACACATTAGCAGTGGTGTTGATGAACTTCCTAGATGATTATATTAGCTGGTATGCAGAAACCGTGAATGCGTTGCAAGGTAGGGGAACCAGGCCATTTGTCCCCCAAAAATTAGACTTAGACCTAATGAATAGGTCCACACCGCCAGATAAACCTTCCATTGAGAAGCCTCCAGCTGCGTAGCTCAAGGAGCTACCCCAACACCTCAGGTATGTATTTTGGGTATTGACAACACTCTTCCTATGATTGTAGCTACAGATCTTCATGAAAACCAGGTGGAGGCATTGTTGGGGGTCCTCCAAAAGTTCAAGCGAGCTATTGGTTGGACTTTTGCGGATATCATAGGGATTTCTCCAGGGATTTGCACGCACAAGATCAAATTGGAGGATAATTGTGTGCCTAGTATTGAGCACCAGCGCAGCCTGAACCCATCTATATAAGAGGTGGTGAAAAAGGAGATCATTAAGTGGCTAGATGCTGGGGTGATATACCCCATTTCGGACAGCAAGTGGGTCAGTCCAGTATAGTGTGTCCCGAAGAAAGGGGGAATGACAGTAGTTGCCAACGACAAAAATGAACTGGTCCCATTGAGACCTGTGACTGGATGGCGAGTGTGTATGGACTACTGGAAGCTGAATAAATAGACCTTGAGGGACTATTTCCCCATGCCCTTCATGGACTAGATGTTAGACAGGTTGGCAGGTCGAGGGTGGTCTGCTTCTTGGATGGGTACTCAGGCTACAATCAAATATCCATAGCCTCGAAGGATCAGGAGAAGACTACTTTCATTTGCCCGTATGGGACTTTTGCTTTCAGAAGGATGCCCTTCGGGATGTGCAATGCCCTAGCCACCTTCCAGCGCTATATGATATCAATCTTTTCTGACATGGTTGAAGACACCTTTGAGGTATTTATGGATGACTTCTCTGTAGTGGGTGATTCTTTTGATACATGTCTGTTGAATCTTAGCAAGGCATTATAGCATTGTGAGGAGGCTAACTTGGTGCTAAATTGGGAGTAGTGCCACTTCATGGTCAAAGAGGGGATAGTTCTTAGCCATAAGATTTCTGAGAAGGGCATAGAAATGGATAAGGCGAAGATCGAGGTGAATGAGAAACTGCCGCTTCCCATATCTGTAAAGGGGGTATGGAGTTTCCTTAGGCATGTAGGTTTCTATTGATAATTTATAAAAGACTTCTCCAAGATTGCACATCCTTTGTGCAAACTACTGGAGAAGGATGCAAAGTTCCACTTTGATGATAGCTGCAAGCATGCGTTTGAGAGTCTGAAGCAAAAGTCGATTTCCGCACCTGTAGTGGTTGCACCAAATTAGATGGCCTCATTTGAGGTGATGTGTGATTCAAGAGTAACTGTTGTGGGTGTTGTGCTCGAACAAAAGCGCAACAAGATTTTCCACCCCATATACTACTCCAGCAAGACCCTCAATGATGCTTAAAAGAATTATACAATGACTAAGCAAGAATTGTTGTCTATGGTATATGCATTTGATAAGTTCTGGGCATAGTTATTGGGCACCAAATCAACAGTGCACACCAACCAGGCGGCTTTGAGTTACCTCATGGCAAAGAAAGATGCTAAGTCGTAGTTGATCAGATGGGTTCTCCTGTTGCAGGAGTTTCACTTCGAGGTCCTAGACAGAAGAGGATCTGAGAACGAAGTAGCAAAAAACTTGTCCAGACTAAAGGATTGGTTGAACATCGATGATTCCTTTCTCGATGAGCAGGTATTGGCAGTTTCTATTGACCTCATTCCTTGGTTTGTTGATTTTGCTAACTTTCTGGTGAGCGATTTATACAGAGGGCCCTAACCCTCACTAGAAAATATAGTTTCTTTTTTATGTGAGCAGGTACATCTGGGATGAACTGTACTTGTTCAGAACATATGCTGATGGGGTTATTAGGCGATGCATTCCAGAAGTGGAGATGTTAAGTATAATGGAGGCCTGTCACTCATCCGCAGTGGGGGGTCATCATGGTGAGGCCAGAACGACGAAAAAGATTCTCCAATGTACTACTGGCCTACCATCTATAAAGATTCCCATGACTTGGTGCTTGGGTGTGATCAGTTATAGCGACAGGTAACATCTCTAAGCGCCAAGAGCTTCCCATGATCCCGATTCTTGAGGTAGAGATTTTTGACGTCTGGGGCTTTTACTTGATGGGCCCTTTTGTGAGTTCTTATAGAATAAAGTACATCCTGGTGGCAGTGGACTACGTCTCCAAATGAGTGGAGGCAGTGGCACTATCAAACAATTAGAGCAAGAGTGTTGTCTAATTTCTGAGGCGGAACCTCTTTTCCAGATTTGGGACACCTAGAATTATCATTAGTGACGGGGGTTCTCACTTCTGTCATAAGGTTTTTCGTGCGGTGCTAGCAAAATATGGAGTACGATAGCACAAAGTTGGCATAACTTATCACCCCGCAGACTAGTGGACATGTTGAAGTGACAAACAGAGAGATCTAGGAAATCCTGACCAAGTCTGTGAATGCTACTCGGATGGATTGGGCAAGGAAGCTAGATGATGCACTTTAGCCTACAAGATAGCTTACAAGACGCCCATTGGTATGTCCCCATATCAGTTGGTATTTGGTAAAGCATGTCATCTACTCGTGGAATTGTAATACAAGACACTTTGGGCTTTGAAGAAGCTCAACATAAATTGGAAAGAGGCTGCTGACTTGAGACTCGACCAACTCAATGAGTTGGATGAGTTTTGCCTCCATGCATTTGAGAGTGCAACATTGTACGAACAGAGGATGAAGGCCCATCATGAAAAACATAATGCCTAACAGAGCTTCGGTGTTGGTGACAAGGTCTTACTGTACAACTCCAGGTTGAGACTCTTCCCAGGTAAACTCAATTCAAGGTGGTCTGGCTCGTACACGATTAGCTAGGTCTTTACCCATGGTGCAATTGAGCTAGAAGCAGAAAATAGGGATCGATTCAAGGTGAATGGGCAGAGAGTGAAGTAATACTTGGGTGCAACTGAAGAAGCCTTAGTGATTGAGGTCTTGCTTCTTGACGAAGTCTGAGTAGTCAAGACAATGCATCATATCGCGACATTAAATCAAGCACTCCATGGGAGGCAACCAATATATTGTGATTATTAAAAGAATATTTTAATTTATATGTCATGCATTTCTTGTTTGTGATTTGTGTTTTCAGGTGAATACAAGTGCTATTTGGAAGTCGTGAGTACATCTGTCGGGGAGGACATGACTTAAGGCTGAAATAGCCAAGAATCTACTTGAATTAAGCCTCACATTTGCCCACATGGGCCGTCTAGAAGCAGACAGATCGTTCATTGGTCCGTGTGAAGTAGGCACACTTTCCCCAGCATATAAAATCACATAAGTGTCGACACATGGCTCGATACACGGACCATTGGACCTTTAACAGGTTGTTATCTTAGTTGTCAGGTGTTTGCGCACAGGATCCTGGCAACTTCCCCTAAAAAAGCACAAAAAGGCACGAAGTGAGGAGCAACGGTCGAAAAAATAGATCGTGACGTGTCTTACAACCCGAGAGTCTGTCCGTGGAGGTGACATCAACGTCAACGAAGGAAAAAGTAGGTGCATGCTTATTTGCTCAAATGTGGTGGGATGGACAGTCCAAACGGACTGTGCAAGATGTCATGCCTCGTGCGATGAGCCATCGTGAAGCACATGCAGAAAACAACACCAAGTTTTGATAGACAAACAATGAAACGAACAGTGACACTTGTCACGGGCCGTTAAGCCACCCATAAAGATCCCGTCACCCAGCGTCAAATCAGGCAAGTGCTAACGTTTTCCAAGTGAGGAGAGATGGGTGGTCCAAATGGATCATTCCACATGGAACGGACCGTGTGGCCGCACGTGTGGAGGAGAGAGACGGTCAACTAGGTTAACCAAGGTATTTTAAATACCCTTATTTGGTTCCAACAACCCACTTTAAGATCCCTATTCTCTCTCTACTATCACGGATTTCTCTCTCTTGTTCTCATCTTCCTTCATAAACACCAATAAATCACTATCTTATTTGTGACGATTCATGAGTTAATCACACAATTTGTGGCTTAATCAAAGTATAGGTCTCAAGTTTTTCTAAGTAAGCCATCTTCTTCATTGCTATTCACCCAGTAAGAACTAAATGCTCTATCTTCTAATGTTAATTTTAATACTTGCATGTGTAGATCTTGGTCAAAGATTATTTCTTTCGTGTTTTAATGATTCATAATTCATATTAATGATGTTGGGTGTGCACGTACCGGTGAAAACCACCATTATTGTATTCTTATGATCCTAACTATGAAAGTGACGATTTTGGGTGATTTTTGACATGATTTTTGGGGAAATCGATTTATATACACTATTATGTTGGATGAATCATGATTGAGTTGAGTGAAATTGCATGAATTTGTGTCTATGAGAATGATAAGTCACAACTTGGTCCAAGGAGCGTCAAACGACCGCTTACTGTGGTATGTTTTCACGGACCATGTAACGACCCATGTTGCGCCGTCTGTCAAGGCTCACGGCCAAGTCCCCCCTGATCGGTCTTTTCACGGACCATGTCTCGTTACACAGGTCGTGTAGGTTCCCGTTGACCCTACTCCACCTATATTGTTTTACATAGGTGGTTTTTGATTTTCAATTTATATATGTTCTTAAGTTTAATGGCCCTATGATAGACTAGGTGATGCCATTATTAAGGGTTATTGTCATTTTTATGGCACAAGGGAAGTCTGAGTAGCCGTTAGTGCGTCACCTGCGTGTGCAATAATTTCTAACAACGTGTATTCCTTTGTGGCACTTGCAGGTACTATGGGTCCAGGATGCAACTTAGTCAGACGCAGAGATAAGGGCGAGCCCGTGTCATGCCTCCATGACTCCCCAATTGTATCATCAAGCAATCAGGCTGGGAGTGACTCAGGTGATGACTCCTCCAATGGGTGTGAAGTTCGCTATAGAGGCAATGTCTCCCCTAACTCTTCTCGTGCTACACGGGGCCATGCATCAGGCCATCGCAGAGCTCTCATTCTGAAGAGGGAGCCCCTTCCACGAGAGTTGAGGAGGAGGCAGCTGACTCAGAACAGGAGAACGCTCCAAACTAGGACGATTATGGGCAAACTCCAGAGGCTGAGGGTCATGATATTGAAGAGCAGGCAAATGAGGTCGAACTTCTGGACAGTGATGACGAGGCCATTCATTTTGCAGTCTCACAAATGGCAGACCTCGAAACTGCTAGGGCTCTTATTATCTTTCTGAAGGGTCGGTGGACAGTCCCAGGCGCTAAGGATATCTACACTAACGAACTTTCAAAAGGTTCCAGGGGGTTCAAACAACAATCGGTCCTTCTGGAGGTTTGGGTAATCACTGACCAACTTGATAGAGTTCTGGACATGAGCGATACTTTTAATTCATATAGGTTCAGTTGGATAGCGCAACCACCAGGGTACTACGGGCTCTCTATTGTTGAAGAGTTCTATTCCAACTATACCACTAGCCTCCTGAACTTAGTGGAGGGTACCCAATTAAGAAAGGTGAAGAGACAGGTCGCCCTTACTAGGTCCCCAAGGACACATGTAACGGTGCATGGTACATGAGTGAATATATCATAAACCACCATCAATCGGTTCCTACTTGGGCTAGACTACAAAGCTCCTCCAGATGCCAGTTTATAGATGGACACATGCAGATTATGGATGCGGTGCGGATGTATGATTCGCCATCTAGGGCTGCACTGTTGGGATGGATCACAGAGCGAATAGCCATTCAGGGGGCGGAGGTACCTTGGGTTACAGATCCCAAGTGTCCTATCGCCAAAGCATCGTTGACATTTCCTGTAAAGTTTTGGTTATCGGTGGTGCGGGCTAGGTTGCGTCCCACAGGAAATGATAATCTACTTTATCCTTCATATGCTTCTCTTATAGCATGCCTGATATCCAGATTCGGAGTAAATATGGGCCGAAATATTACTTTCGAGATGCGGAACTGAGCTTTATCTGAGAGAGCTGGCATGCCCTTCTAGTGCCTGGTTCGTACCCTTTGTAAATAGGTTGATGTTCTTACTACTCATTTTTTGGATAAGAAGATGGCTCCCAAAGGCGTAGCCAACATTGCCCTAATTAAGGATGTCCAAAACCCTCTCACGAGGAGCAAAACACGTTCACTAGGGGGGTCGACAAACTTCCCGTCCGCACCTTCACAACAACCCTTGCCATTTGAGGACTACATCACTGTCCTACCATAAGGTAAGGCTTCTGAGCAGACCGAGGGTAGTGGTGCAGCTCCTCCAGTTCAGCAAGGGTATGCACATATGCCCTACGAGCTTTTGGCTAGATTAGTGGCGGACCAGCAGCAGACACGCGCTATTGTTGACCAAATTGTAGAGAGGATTTCGCAAGTGGTTTGGTCTCATTCACAGTGGGTGGTAGACCAACGTAATAAAGCCCTTCGAGCCGAATCACTACCCTACAGAGCCACGTTAGCACGTCGGAGGGATACTTCCATAACATGTTGGGGAGTATGACTATGGATGAAATGAAGGATCTGGTACAAACAGTAAATGATATGAAGGCTCAGATTGCTAAGCTGACTTCATAGTGCCAGACCCCTGCACCGGCCCCACCTTTAGAGTCGTGGATGAACCTATTCAATGTCCCAACGGTGCTGATTTTGGATGAGATATGAGGTGCTCCACCAGCCCCATTTGAGGCACCCACGCCACCCACTAAGCAGCTCAGGAGGAAGGACAAGGGTAAGCGATGCGATCACCATAAGAGTCCTTCCCGTGACCCACAGAAGGAAGAAGACCGACCAAATGCGCAAGTCCGCCAGGGCCAGCGCCAAGCAGCAACTGAACGGGCAGAATGAGAGTGGATGGCCACTGAGGTGACATGGGCAGGAGTCTCCGATAGCACCTTTAGACCGGGTGCTACATATATTGATGATGATGCCCCAGGAGGGTCTGGTCTTACCGACACTGCTGACGCCTAGGGTGTCCCAAGTATACTCTGTCCTTTATCTGTTTATTAACTTATGCTATAGTGTAGTGAGGGCACTACACTGTCTTTTTGAAGGGGTGGGGCATCCTACCACTTGAGAGTTTTTCTTTCCATGTTTCTTTTCTCTCAAGTCTATTATCTTGTAGAACTGGCATGTTTAGGTCGTATTGTTTATGTAAATATAAGTGTTCATAGAAGTCTAGGTTATCCCTTCTGTTGATCTTTGTGATGTTCCATGTTGACAATGCTAAGTATATATGTGTTTGCATATCATCCTGGCTAACTTGCATGATTTTGGTAAGTATTATATGTGTATGGTTGGTATTTTGATTAATGAAGTAGGCTTATGTGATTTAGCACCAATTAGTGTAGAAGATGTACCATGTGTATGTGAGCTAATTGCATAATTCCGTCGACGTACTTGTGAGATAGAACTTGATGCTTAGTCCTACTAAAATAATTAAATGACTGGATTAGGATGGGATCTTAGGCCGTTGTTTTTGAATAGTCACTTAGCCAAGAAAAATTGAACAACCAAATGAAATTGTCCCTTTGAACCAAAAGTTGAGCCTAAATGGACCTTTTCTTTAATAATCACCCAAATTCACCTCCCCAATCTATCTGTTGATCTCTGTTTTGACCCTGGTCTCTCCAAGGACATTGTGAACCTCTGCCTAGAGAAAAAATCTAAGGTGAGGGTGGCTTATATTGGCCATGGTCCTTTAGAAAGATATTGTGAACCTTGACCCAAGCCAAAGGCTTAAGTTAAGGGTGGCTAGTGCAAAGAGAGCTAAAAAATGAGTGTGGAAAAGAATAAAGTGATAAAAGGAGGAAAAGAAATGGGTTATGACTGTGAGCAAAGCAATGAGCGAAAAAAAAAGAAAAGAATAAAAATGAGTGAATGAGCACGGAAATCACTTCCTATACTATATAAATTGGGAAAAATAGGGAAAAGAAAAGTTGGTGACCAAAGAGCAAATGGTTGAGTCGAAGTAAGTTCTGGGAGAGGTTGTTTAGTCACTTTAATTCTAAATGTACCTCACCCGAGCCAAAGCCTACGTTACAAGCTAAAAAAGTCCTAATGTGATCCTAAAAAGGCCATTCAAGAGTTAAGGCGGAGAAAATAAGGGCAAGTTCATGATCGATACGTGTGTGTTCACTGGAAGTCATTTTTTAGAGTGAGTGACTACATTCCAGTCTCTGTTTCACACACTTACGTTGAGTATGCGACTTCTTTGTGGTGAAGGCACTATCTTTTGCATTAATTGATTGCTAAGTTAAGTGGGGTCTCTTTATTCCTGATCATATGTGGACTGACCATGCATGCATGATGTTTGCTTAATCTTTATCAGTCCATTTGGGGTGTAAGAACATTTTTAAACTTGTTAGCGGGACATATAAATTGAAAATTGTGGGGGTAATACATCTGCACTGGTATTTATGCGTTGTTTGGTTGAGTCGTTGTTGCTTGAGTATTAGCTATTATTCTAAGTTGAAAGTGTTGATGAGTTGTAGAAATATGACTCTTTTAACGCTTTAAACAAAGGATTTTTGTGCATTCTCAAGCAAATTTGTTATTTTGATTTTTGTTTCTTATTGTTTTTCTAGAAAAAGACTATGGCATAGAAGAGATGAGAGTATGAAAGAAAAAGGATGAAAAAAAGTGCAAAGAGGAGCAAAAATGGAACCAAGTTTGGGCACACAACGGCCTACACGACTCGTGTACTTTCACACGAACTGTGTGGCCCATCGTGGCCTCACAATTGGCTGATGGCAGTAGGTAAATGGGCAAGCGCAGGAAAAATTGGCCAAGGCATTTCCCATGGTGCATGTCACGGACCGTGAGAGGTGTGATGAGTCATGATGCAGTTCGCCAAGGTGATATGAAGGGGTAGTCCGTCGAAAGGTGAAAGATTTGTGTTAAGTGGCACGAGACGGCACACCTCTCGGGCCGTTGGGTGTATGACGTGCCGTCCCAAGTCCTGCTTAAGTGACATAAATGTGACACCATCAAAAAACAAGCAAAATAATCTAAGTGGAGCCAGACAGAGAGTTACACGGACCATGTGATCAACCACGGCCCGTGATGTGGAGGCGTGTAAAAGACCGAAGCGAGAAAACGTTAAGGAACGTCAGATGGTCCATTTAACGGATCGTTAACTCCTACACGGACCATTTGAAGACATGTGAGACAGCAGCTGGGATCGATGCACATGCGGCCACATGGACTATTTGACGATCTGTTTACCTCACCTTCACATGGACCGTTTGATGACCCGTGTCCATGCCGAAAGATTTTTCCTATTTTAATTAGGACTATGTGCTCTTTATATATAAATAGTTATTTTATTTCATTTTTTACTGAGTCGTGGATAGCTAGAGCTTGAAAACATTGAAAAATATTATTTTCTTAGAGATTTCACAAGATTTTGGGATTTTACTTATCGAATTCATGATGTAACTTGTAGATTCATCGATTCTTCAATAGTAAGTCATTTATTATGAATTCTTTGCATTGTTGTGAGTTTTATTCTTTGAATATGTTAGGCTAAACCCACAATTAAGGTTGTGGGAACCATGACAAATCAATAAGATACGCAAACATGGGGTAAATCTTGGGATCGATTAGCGTAAATATTGTAATAATCTTCATTATAGTTTCTTCCTTGATGAGCTGACGCATTAGGGTAAGCCTTTATTCATTACATGCCCAAAAGGGATATTTTGATTAGGAAAAGAGTCTACGATGGAAGTTCGAGGTTTTTAACCTAGTCTAAGTACTTGAGACCGAAAGGTAAGAGTATTCTGAGATTAACACAAAGGTTAATACATATACGTTCTGAGACCGAAAGGTAAGGAATGATATGCATTTAAGAGGACCACAAGGTGAATTAGATGTTATATAACTTGTTAGATCTTATATACGCAGTCATGAATGAGTTTACCACTAGATTTGGCTATCACATTAGAGGTCATGGGGAACACAATCCTAGCTTTGCATAACTTTTCTGAAATCTAGTCGTTCGTGCACTCATTTATTGCTTTAGTTTAGTAAATTAGTTTGAAAAAACAAAGCCCCATTTACTTTAAGCACTTTTATTTCGGGAATAGATATTACATTTGAAAATGATACTAATAGATATATTCTCACGCATTCCTTGTGGGATCAACCTCAACTCTGGTTGAGTTCTATATTTGATCAACGACTGCTTTACTATTTCGTTTGGAGTGTAAATTTGGGCGTATCAACATGTTGATTGCTTTCTATGTTGAGCTAATATTGTTTCTATATTGATCTACCTGTTTCTGTTTCACTCATCTATTTTACATACAAGTACATTCCAAGTACTGACATACCCTTTTGGACTGCATTGTATTATGGTGTAGATACGCAGGATAGAGATCGTCAACAGGCGAATTATTGAGGATCTTCGAGCATTCAGCAGATTGGTGAGCCTCCCCTACTCCGGAGGATTCATTACATTATTTTTCATCATGCTTTAGCATTAAAGTTGCTTATCTTTTATTTTGATTGAGGTAGCCATGGGTCTGTCGTTGGCACCATTTAATAGTGACAGAGGTTTCATAGACTAGAGTCGAATGTTGATTGTCTAGATTGTGAGCTAGTCTCTTACTAGCCTTTTTCTATATTATTGTTGAGACTAGATGATGAGATGTGCCATGTATTCTTCCTTATCTTCCGTTGATTAGTAACATTGTTGATCAAATGAATGTGATGAGGCCAAGTGGTTCGCTTGGGGACTAGCAATAATCTCTCGGTGCCGGCCATGTCTTGGGTCCTCTCCCGGGGCGTGACAAAAACAAATTTAGTTACATCTTCCATAATAGTAATCAACTTAAATTTAAGGAGATTTGTTATTACTCCGTCCGTCCATTTTTACTTGGTTCTTATACTATTTTGGGATATCCAATAATACTTATCCACTTTATGAAATCAAGAGATAATTTTACACTTACTTTATAATTTATCCTTATAATTAATTATAGTCATTTCCCCATTACATTTTTCAAGACATGATATTTATTATATTTAAAGGGTAATTTGGTAAAATTACCTCATCATTTACTACTTCTTAATCCTTGTGCTAAGTCAACCAGGACCAAGTAAAGTTGGACAGAGGGAATATTAGAATATACAATTTTTTCTTCTATTGTGTTAATCAATCATAATTTTCTCCATCATCATAATTATCACATTATTTCATGCAAGTGAGTCTCTCCATCTTCTCTTTGTTCTTTGTGCGACAACCATTAACGAAAAAAAGTAAGAAAACTAGGTGCAATCAAGAAGGACACAATAGAAAGTCGTACTCAAAGTACCCCTCTTAGAAAAATTAGTTTTATCTCAGTTTATTTTGTTTCTATTTTTTTTCTTTTCATATATTGCAAAGAGATGTTTTTATATA
>JAABOM020017187.1:0-18867 GCA_011800125.2 Solanum clarkiae | reverse complement strand
TACTGACGCACAAGCTAGAGAGCCACCTTCTTAGGATCTCTGTCTACCGTTGAAGTGCTCCCTTTGCCTCAGGAGCAAGTTTTTGGTATATATGTGTACACTTATTTTTTTGTACTTTGCATTTAGGTATATTCGAGGGTATGACGGGGCCCTGTCCCATCCTATGGTTCAGTTCGTATGTATAGAGGTTTGTGGATACATGTGGGTGTGGGATATTGCATGTGGTAAGACTACGTATGTATGATAACATACATTTGTTGGGCGGTTTTACCGCAGCGGTGACCTTGTCGGCCCGCATATATATATGTATAGCTATTTGCTGTATGCTGGGGTTACTGTTTACAGGTTTGGTTAGTTAGTAAAACAGAGAAAACTCTGCCAAAATTTCGATAGATTCCTTAGCTATTATAGTTGAAAATCCAGTTTAGTGTTTATTTGGGTGCCCAATTGGCACTAATCGCGGTTCCTGGGTTGGGTCGTGACAGAAAGGGTGTCACATAAAATAAGACAGAGGAAGTATTTATAATAAGATAGCAACTTTATTTTATTGTGTACTACTAAATTTGTCTCTCAAGTTAATATAATTTAAGAAATTTAACAAGGAATAAATTTTATTAGATAACTTTAGAAAAGGGAAAAAACCTCCCTATTCATTTTTAGATAGAAAATTACATGTTTGGGTCCACATTTAATATTTACAAGCAAATGTCCATATTTTATTTTCAAAAGAGTGCAAACAAAGTCAATATGTAAAAAGGAGCCCGAAAAAAAGGTCTGCTATGAAAAAATTGCATTTAATGCCAAAACCATTGAAAATGACATCTTTCATAGGGAAAAGAGAAAAATGTGTGATAGTGCAAGCGACCAACAGCTGCATTAAATGATGGAAGTACTTTCCATGAGGGAGCATTAAATGAGGATAATGATTATTGTTAAGAAATACATGTGGATCATAAATCAAAACAAAACGTTAAGAGTGAGACAAGCAAAAAAAAGTCACATTCGGATACCAAAGCAAAAATCAATTACATATATTTTGTGTTATTAATCTCTAGTTCATTCAATGCTCCTCTTAAATGTGTAAAGCTAAAAAACGTTCAGACTTGGTTTGAATTTTTATGAGGAGTTAAGAGTGTAACTTCACCCAAAAGTATAGAGTAAGTATTCAAAAAAAAAAAAACACTGAGACAGAGAGGTTGTTGTTGAGTTGGTTACATGTTAGATATAAATATAGAAAGTGTCTTGATTTTAATTCACCATGGAGGAAGATGAGATGTTACGACTACGTTCATAAATTTTTCATAACAATGTATTTTATTTATTTTTCTGAATTTTTACTTTTGAGAGAAGAAAATGTGTTGCGATGATAAAATAACTTTAAAAATGATGAGTGAATGCTGGTGGATTTGTACATGTAGTGTAGCAATTAATATTTTTGGTGTTAACAACTTTTGTACATGTAGGTCATAAATGTTCATAGATAAAAGTTATGTGAGAAGGACAAATAATAAATGAAAGTAAAACAAAATTATGCATTATTGGTGGCTTTGCTAGATGTTGGGTTTATTTGATGGGAGGAATTGTAGTGTGTTAACTGATCACACTGTTGGCGTCATTTGTATTAAAATAATATATATATGTATTAAAAAAAATGTTAGTTGAACATATGGCAATTCTTTGAGGTTACATCAAAATACGTGGTATATCATTTGGTATTGATGATGATATAGATAGTTTCTATGGTGTACAGAGCTAGTTGTCAAATTTGTGGTAAAAATTTTGGCGTGTTCATTAATAACACAGTTGATTTTTATACTGAAAGAAATTTTTGCTTCCACTAAGTATTTGTATTTTTTATTATTTGTGATAATGATTGACAAAAAAAGTTAGTGTGGTATTAAGTTGGTAATATTAGTGCATTACTTGGTATGAATATTGTATGAAAAAGGGTAAGTTTGGTAAATCATTGAGCCTTGGCAGATGGTATCTCTGGTATAATTGGTTTGTATGGTGTACAGATTGATTTATCTCATAGATGAGATGACTGTTTTCATGAATTTGAAAATATCAAAACGTTTGGTAATGATTTGTTTCATATTGAATAGTTGTTGATAATTAGGTAGTGTAATTGGTAGTGCAGTGTTACTGTTGATGTTGCATGTTGTGGAGAGTGATAATTGGAGTTGTTTATTCTATTAAAATTTAAGTAATAATTTGGTGTAATCTTTGGTATTGAGTGTAGTGTTGTGCTTATTAGGTAGTAATGGAAGCCAACCGTAATAAAAAATGCAGGTAGATATGTGGATTATAAATTAAAGTAAAAAGTGTCATTATGATACAGCTAGTGAGTTCCAAGGATTGGTTGATACCATTATTTTGCAAATCGGTCTTGATACTGACATTTAAGAGATAATGCTTATGTATAAAATTAGTGAAGAATCACCACTAATGCGATTCACAATAACATGGGGGTTCAACTATTTTTAGATCAAAAAAGGTGTAACATTGATTTCTTCTCAAAATATCTATTGTGTATAACGTGTATTGACAAAGGAATAGAAACAAACTTCGACGAAGGAGATGTGGAATCAGAAATGCGATGTTACACAATTAAGAATATCAATTTTTTACCTATCTTGGAAAAAGTGATTGACGAGGAGTCTAAAGAAATAGAGATAATTCAGAACAGTCAACATGATGTTGTGGCAGTGAATCAAATTTACAAAAACAAAAAAATTATTGTTCATATAATATGTATCTTGTCAGTTTTTTGGTGGACATTTAATATAGAAATTGGTGTATACTTGAATGTTTTAGTATATATTTGATATATTTGTTGATAACAACATATATACTAATATCTATTTGTAAGAATTTTGATAAATTTGTTTGCCAAGTTCGATGTTAATATTAATTGGTAATGTGTATTTTTTTTAGTTTTGTTGTGAATATTTAATGTCAATCATTATTTTTTAATATTTTCTTTGCAAATAATGATGGTAGAATTGGTGAAACCGATACATATTTATGTTACTACTTTACTTTTATACATTTTGGTGGTAATGTTGAAATATTTGAATTTTTTTTATTAGGAGCAATGTTTGGGGAAGAGAAAACAAATTGGCAATAATATGTAAGTTATCAAGTTTTGGGTATTATTTTGGTATCTAACTTGGTGAAAAGTTTGATTTTCTCTATATATATGATATATTTGTTGATAATAACATATATGTTGACATATATATATCTAATAATTAGGCAAATTTGACGGCCAAGTTTGATTTTAATACATACATACATATATATATATATAGTTGACTTTTATATATTATGGTGGGAATGTTGAAATATTTGAATTTTTTATTAGGAGCAATGTTTGGGGGAAAAAATATGGTAACAATATGTATGATTGTCAGATTTTTGGTGTTAATGTGGTATATAAATTGGTGAAAAATTGAGTTGGTGTACTTTTCAGTTTGATTTAGTATTTTAATACTACAACATAATTAAAAACATGTACATTCATAAGAGTCGTAATGATACCATAATTACCAAAAATATAGCAAATGTTCAACATTAAAACAACATGTACATCCATAAAGTCATAAAAGTACCATAATTACAAAAAGATCAGAAAATATTTAACAGTAGTGAAAGCATTCAGACGAGAGGTTGAAATTTCATGAATGCCAATTTCTTTCTTCTGAAAACGTATTCCCTTGATTTCGTCGGGGGACTACGTCTACTAAACATCTTGTCTGTAACTTCATTTTTGCTCACACTGCCTGCATCTAACTTTTTGCGATCATAATATCAACTTGAAGGGACAAATTTTTGTACTTTTCAATAAGAGAATATTTACATGCATGCAGATACTTTGACAAAAAATTACAAATTTACGATCTAACAATGGAGAAAAGGTTATAAATTCTTTTCTTGCCCTTCATCCTTTAAATTTGCTATTTTTGTGTGGCAAAGCCATAATTTTGCGACACACTCAAAAAAGAAGAAAAGCGAAACAAAAATGTCACAACCCATCATAATCTGTTTGCAAACCAATACAATCTATCTAAATATTACACCTAATCATACTAATCACAGCCATGCCAAATTCCTCCCAAGAAACAAAAAGAATAACAAATTAAAACAGTTATACTAGCAGTACCACAACTTTAAGTTTAGATCAATGCCATAATGAAATGTTTGGGCCTAGTTTGAGTAGCTGGACGCTAGATGAGAAATCAAAAAAGCTTCTCTACAAGGTAGAGTTTCTTGAATGGTGAAGTTTCTGCCTGTGTATTCCTCAACCTTTGCATTCGAACATCAAACACAAAAACCTTCTTGTTTGCAAAATAAGTTGCAACCTTGTTTCCTTTCTTGTTCCAACTCATATAAAAAATACAGCTATCGCCATTGTAAGTTCTTACAATCTTGGCCTCCTTCACTGGCCATATATTAATGCATTTATCCAATGATCCACTTGCCAAGTATTCACCATTCAGACTATATGCAATAGTATAAACAGGTTCCCTGGATTGAAAATGGAAGAGATCCTACTCAATAAACAACAAAGACATTCAACAAGAATAATATAAAGATTTAATGATCTAACAGAAAGATAAACACTTACCTCATTCTCGCTCCACTCTCTTCCATCCCCCACATCTCCACCCAAATAAAAGGAATAGGTACATAGGTATCGATAGTTCAATTTAGTATGACTAAACAAATCCCATAATACTTGAGACTATCATTTGACAGTTAAAAAAAGTAATTCTATTAAGAGTGACTTGACTTAATATCTTCTGTGTTGGTTGCAAGTAGATATAATAAGTTTACATTCATTATCCGTGACTGTTCAAGCTATAAAGAAGACGCCCGAGTTCAACATCTCATAGTTTCACAGTCGATTCATTTGAAGCACTACACAGAGAGAAAATAAAACAAAAGCATTTTTGGAGTCTGTGCACACCAAGAATCCATTTGTTGGATGGTTAAGCAACACAAAGCACTCACCATGTTTTAAGTCTCGCCTTAAGTTTTAAGCATGCCTTTGACCATGCATAGAGATTAGAGTTTAAATTCGAAAAAGGACAAAAGGTTTTAGGTGATATTTATCAATTTGCCTAAACCTTAGTAGGCAGAATAACGAGTAGATGAGGGGATGAGAGGTAGTAGGAATCTAGAATAAAGAAAATCAGTTAGGTGAGGAAGAGATATATATCAATAGCATTGCCAATCTTTGTTCTTTTGAGATGTCTGTCACTCTTGTCTAGCAAAGGATTTATTGGTTCATACATCTGTTACTCCTCTACCTAATTAACAGGAACATTGTTAGTATCCACTAGCAGGCACCATTTTTCCCTACCCTCCAAAATTGTTATGTAGTACACAAGATTGATTCAACTAGAGTAAGGGCTCGAAAGGACAACAAAAATATTGTTGTATAAAATAGAATGATTTATGCAAGTATTTTCTTATAAATAGTGAGAACTTTATTTTGGCAAAATATAGAACCTATATTGCTTAGCTATGAACAATGGTATTCCAGTCATAATCTATGACATTGATGTGTAATACATAATTGAGAACCGTGTACAACAACTGTTTATTCTGATTTTTGAAGCTAAGAGCTTATACAGTATCAACAAACAAAGTAACATGCTATCTGGCAGACCTAATCAAGCTGATCTTGCCTTTGGATCAAAATTGCAAGTTCCAATAGTAAACATGAAATTTTAAAGGATTCTATAAGATGAATCCTATTTCAGTCAAGATTTCTTTGAGGCTACTCTACTCTAGAGCTTAGTTATGCCTATATAAACGGTATTATATTCTCTTGAGAAGGTATATAAAATATCTCATAAATATTGGGGATATTTATTAAGAGACCAAAATATGGCACAAGGAGGTCAAAATCATCCTATGTTCGAGAAATACACCACTAACGACCCTCAAATAATGGAGAGATCTAATGAGAGAAGAATCAAGAGAGTAACAGATTTGTACCTACATGCTTATCAATAAAATTCTATTTGTTCATATTTTATTTGTAACTGTAATTTATTTTTCATCACTTTAAAATATGTTGCAAATAAATTGGCACGCCCAGTGGGACCAAATCTACCCTTCATCTCTTCTCTCATAAATCAAATCTGAAAATTTGAAGCTATCAACAGTGAAAAAATGAGTGCTTCAAGCCCTGTCTTGAATTTTCACCAAGTCTATACTCCGATAAGCTTTGAAATAAGAGAAATTTGTAGACATCAAAATTTTATAGGATTCTGCAAGATGAGTTCTGTTTTAATCAGAGTTTCTTGGAGGCTACTCTACTCTAAAGTCTTGTTATGCCTATATAATTATATTTTCTTGTAAAGGCATCTTAAATATCTCATAAATCCTTGAGAGTTTTATCAAGAGACTAAAATATGGCTCAAGGAGGTCAAAAATCATCCTACATTCGAGAAATATGGCACTAACAACTCTCGAATCATGGAGAAATATAATGAGAGAACAATTAAGGGAGTAACAGATTTGTACCAACATGTTTATCAATAAAATTATGTTTTTTCATATTTTAAATGTGATTGTAATTTATTTTTCATTACTTTAAAATATGTTGCAAACAAACTGGCACGCCTAGTGGGACCAAATCTGCACTTCATCTCTTCCCTCATAAATTAAATCTACAAATTTATAGCCATCAACAGTGAAAAAAATGAGTCCTTCAAGCCCAGTCTTGAAATTTTGTCAAGTCTACACTACGACAAGCCTTGGAGAAGGGGGCATTTGTAGACATCAAAATTTTATAGGATTCTACAAGATGAGTCCTATTTCAGTAAGGATGTTTTTGGAGGCTACTCTACTATAAAACCTAGTTTGTCTATATAAAGAGTATTATATTCTCTTGAAAATCCATCTCAAATATCCCATAAATCTTGAAAATTTTTATCAAGAGATCAAAATATGACTCAAGGAGGTCAAAATCAACCTGAGTTCGAGAAATACACCACTAACGACCCTCAAACATGGAAAAATCTAATGAGAGAAGAATCAATGGAGTAACAAATTTTCACCCACATGCCTATCCAAAAAATTTTGTTACTTCATATTTTATTTGTAATTTTAATCTATCTTTTATCACTTTAAAATATGTTGCAAACACTAATATTTCGTGACAAAGACATAAATAAGGGACTTTCAGATAAGACAAAAGAAAATGGCAAGGAATGAACAAAAGAAAAAGACAACAAGATGCATTGAAACAATCAATATACAAATTTAAAGCCTAAATAAATATTCAAAGGTAATTAGAAGATGTGGAGGCAAGGGTCTACTTTAGATGCTGTTTCTGTTCTTTTTTCTAGTATACTTAACCTACTTGAGAAGGACATGATAGGAATTACCTTAACAGTGTTATCATCAGAGCATGAAGCCTGCAAGGATACATCAATGTTCCAATCAAGCATAACACTTGGCAAAAACAATTTCATATGGAAAAGCGCATAAAATATTTCGAGCTGAAATTGTGATGATAACAAAAAAATGAGAAAGTTAAAGCATGATTTTTAAGATGTTCACATGTGTTGTAAATCAGTGTCTTTTTTATTTGATCAGAACCTTTAACCCTAACCAGTTTTGAATGAGAACATAAGACCAACTGTTTAACACATCATCCTTGCAAGATATGAGGTAAAAAGATAAAGCAAAATTAAGAAAGAATAAGTGCAACAAAACACCTGAATGAAAATCAATATGATGCTTTCGATTCTCCAGAATTCACATTCCAAACAAAAACAGTTGTATTAATATTACTGCTAAGAAGATAATCACCTTTCTTATTCCACTTTGAAGAGATGATTGGCCCTTTATGTTTGTTAAACGTACTAACCAATTCCACTGGATGAAAAGTCAGTTATATGATATCAATAAGAGTTCAATCCAGTTTAATGACATGACGACAACTCAGCATTTGAAAGACCGCAATATCAAATAACATGCCAATTAATGAAAAGTCTAAAGCAAAGAGATTCATTGTAAAACAATGTGAGTGACTCAAATTATTGAAAGAAATTATAACTAAAATCGTTGGTAAATACTTTTGAGTACAATTATCTCGTGGATCAATTAATTCTCTTTAACAAAAGGTCAATCAATTTCCCACCAAGAATTTTAAATGTTTCTTGGTGCCTTATAGTTTCAATCACATAATCCAAAGAACAATATGGCAAACACATTTCTATGATCATGCTATTCCAATGGCTAATCTATACATTCAGTCGTCAAAATAAGTTTTCCCTTCATTCCCCTTATCAGATATGTTCCAAATTTTGGCTTTGCCATAGTAAAAATCTGTCGCAAACAGGGCATCCTCGCTTTGAACAAGAAAACAAATTAGTAACCACTAGCAACGCAATCTAATTTTAGAAAGTCCAAATTAAAAGTATAGATCAACAAAATTCAGCCCAAAATAAGCAGTGGAAATTCACATTCCATGCAAGTGATGTAAAATCCTTACTTTTCTCAGTTGCTTGACTTTTCAAATGCTTCAAAACTAAAACATTTGGAGGCCTCCTTTGGATGGTAGAATTACAGGGTAAATCACCAATAGTCCAAATTCTAGCAGTAGAATCTCCAGACCTAACATGATATTACACATGGTTAGCTATAAGAGACATAGTTCCATAGACGAGTCAAAAAGTACTCTCAGCCTTTTACCTAAGTAAAAATACTTCAAAGAATTTGGACTTTTAGAACATATTGCATAGTAGGTGTCTAGTGATAATAGATGCATCCCACTAGTTAAACCAAGAACCAGTTATCAGAAAACATAATCATGATCTCACCGACCAACATTCCAGCGACCAAGTAGATGAAACTAAACCTACCAAAAAAATTACTATGGTTGATAAAGACACATCAACAACTAGACAACTGGTAGAAGCAGTTATACTTATCATTCCACACATTGAAGAATTCATAGAGAATAAGTAGCATAATATTCAAAGTCCTCGTACTTATGACGATGATCTCTAAAATTGTATAAACATAAAGAGAATGAGGAACAAAATTATGAATGAAATGGTTCTAAGGTTTACCTATATGCAAGAAGTGACCCTTCTGGACTCCAAGTACAAACAAAAACATGAGATAAATTTAGGAGCAAAAGAAAATTATAGTGTTAATATAGGAAGACAGAAAAAAGAGATATATAACTAAGAGGACTTTTTAGAAATGAGGTCGAACCTCAGATGTATATCTTTCCAAAACCATTACATCGCATGTGGGAGTTTCACAAGAAATGCAAAGAAATGCATAGAAGTATTAGCTACATGCTTAAAAAACCCTGCATTATAGCGTTCATATGAGAAGCAAATTAGTTGAATTGAGAATGTATTATCTCCAACTTTTCCATGTTCTTCACCTCCAACAACCTCTTTTTGTCCATTGTGCTTTGAATCCATAATATCCTCGAGTGGTTTTTCTTTGTCATTGTGCTTTTCTTTCTCATTGTTCTTTCCATCCCTTTCATGCTCTTTTGCCTTTAGTTGTTTCTCCTTCTCCCTGTCTTTTTTAGGTTCTCATTTTTGGTCTCTCTTATGGTCAACATTCGCCTTATCCTTCCGCCTAGGTTTATTTTTCTAAAGCTTTTCCTTTTTCTCTTTTATTATATTTTGCAGCTCATTTACATTCTTTGTAATAAGATCCAAGGGTTCTAGAAACTGGAAGTCTTAATCCATATTGGTGTCATCCTACATTCTTTGTTTATTATTGGTTAGTCTAGAGTTACTAAAAGAGCTAAACTTCATATATAATAATCAAAGATTATCAAACGGTTTGCAATACATTGCTGCAATTTGTTTCCAGTTGAATACCCTTTTGCACAAATTTAACAAGAGCGCCAAGAGGAACTAGATTTCCATCTGTATATTGTGCTTTTATTGATCCTTGCCTCATATCCAAAAGTAAAAGTTGAATGTAAAAATTTTGAAAAAATATATAAGCAAAACCAGTAGACTGATTAGATACGGCTGAACTAGTCCATGAAGATTAAAGTCGAGGTATCAACCATCCTACTAGAAAATCATTAAGCAACAACTTGTATTATAAAAGGACAATTATAAACTAGAATGTATTGACCACCTTGAATGATCACTAAAAGTAACTAAAATATTTCAGTTGTTAGATCGAGTAAGAGGAGCTGAGTGGATATCATAATTGTCTCCATGTTATAGTTATCTTTTTCTTTTTTTTTTGGTCTAAATAATCAGGAACAATTGTTCCAATGCCCCCATACAACATGCATAAACTAAACCAATAATTGAAATGACGAAAATGGAAGCTTCTAAACCTCCTTTATAGATTATAAATTACATGAAATAGAAAAGGCAGGGATACGCAGACTTAAACCCCTACCCTTTACTAAAGAGATTGTTTTTAATAGACCTTTCACTTAAAAGAATATTTATGTAGTATAATGGTTATAGGTAAATGTTTACGTTGCTTAAATCTTCTAACAAGAACAACAAATCCACTGGTATTTGGGAGGGTGAATTGTCGGAGGTTATAAAGATCAGCTAATTATTAATTAATTGTATAAGTTTTGTTGTATATTTTAGAAAATTCATAATCACTATTAGTTTAAAAAATCCAACAGATTTGGAAAAGAAATATATTATCCTTGCAGTATTAAAATTATTATTATTTTTTTTAGATTTAGGATTTGGGATCTATCTATCTATCTATCTATCTATCTATCTATCTATCTATCTATCTATATGGGGGATATTATTGAAGATCTATTGGACATAGAGAATCCAAAATATAGTCCTAAGATTTTGAAAGCATTGTTAAATTCTTCTTCTTTTTTTTTTCATAGTGAAAAATTCTCTCTACTTTTACTTGGAGGATTAGCCTAGCAGAACCTCTTCCTTGTATTATTTTTCTTTATTTTTGATTGTATACTAGTTAATCCATGATATTTTTTTAACAATTGGTATCAGAGTCAGGTTAGAGTTTCTGCACTATAGTTCATACTAATTGTACACAATAATTGATATCAGAGCTTGATTTGAGTTTCTACATATAATCAAAGATTAAGATGTCTCCATTATCTTCAACAAAGTACGAAATTGAGAAATTCGATACCGGAGGGGGGATATGAAAAATTAGAATAAGCTCATCTTTGGTATTACAAGGGTTATGAAAGACAATTTGGGAGGATTTTCCAAAAGAGTTGAAATAATCAAAATAAGAAGACCTGAATGAGAGGACTTTGAGTGCGATATTCATAAATATTATAGATAATGTTCTTTGAGAAATTGCTAAAGAGAAATATGCAGCAACACCATGGAAGAAGTTATAAAATCTGTATTCTACGAAATTACTGACAAATCACCTCTACTTAAAAATAAACTTGTATAATCTTTGTATAAATGAAGGTACACCGATCAATACTCACCTTGATGAGTTTAATTCAATTATAATGTACTTGAAGAATGTAGATATCAAAATCAAAAGTGAGGATTAGACCTTAATTGTGTTATGTTCTTTACCACTATCTTACGATACTTTGTTGATACATTGCTATAGCAGAAAAAAAGTACTCACTTGATGATGTTAGTGATGCACTAAAATTTAAAGAGTTGAAGAAAAACTTTTTGGATAGCAGAAATAAGGGTAAATGTCTTGTGAGTAAGAAAAAATATAATAGGGAAAGGTCTAACGCCAGATCAAAGTCTAGAAAAAGAAAGAACTGCTATAAATGCGAGGAGCAGGGTCATTACAAAATAAATTATCCTAAATTGAAGGAGAAAAAAAAGTAAAAAATTGATTAGACAACAAATATTTTGACACCAGGGAAAATTTGTATCGTTAGTTCTAATCATAGGCACAATTCTCAAATGTTAGTTTTGGCGCAACTTTTCACATGGGTCTATAGAGGAATTGATTTGCAACTTACAAACATAAGAAAGGGATTGTCTACCTAGGTTGTGGTAATTCATTACAGGTAGAGGAGATTGGTAACATCAAATTAAGAATGTTTGATGGCATTATCGAAAATATTGAGTGTTGACATGTTCTTCGAATAATGAGAAAATTGTTATCTCTTTTGAGTTTAGATGATCGAAGGTATAAGTTTTTCACTCGGAGAAATAACATTTAAAGTATGTAAAGGATCCATTGTACTCATAAAAGTAATCTTTATTTTAGACTATATTATTGACAATTCAGTAAAGTTGAAGGGAAGTAATGATATCTCTCGAGAAAAGTAATCTAAACTTAATTGTGGCACTTGCGACTTGATCTTATGAGTGACAAATGATTGTCATTGTTGAAAAAATAATTTATTGGATGATTACAAAAATAAAGCTCAGAATTTTTGTGAGCTGTATGTGTTTAGCAAGCAAACAAGGGTGAAGTTCAGCAAGAAGGGAGAGCACAAGTAAAATACAAGTTAGATCATATATATTCAGGCTTGTAGGGTTCAAACAGAGTTCCCTCCAGAAGTGGTACAACATAATTTATGAATTTAATTAATGATTACTCAAGAATATATTGGTATATTTTATTTAAAAAATTGAGATATTTTTAACATTTGTTAAATGAAAGTCGATGGTTGAGAGGCAAACCGAAAGAAAGTTAAGCATCTTCGAACTAATAATGGGTTGAAATTTCGCAACTTAGAGTTCAATGACTTCTGCAACAGAGAGAGCATAGTGAGACACTACACTTGTGTTGGAACACCACATGAAAATAGTATTGCAGAGTGCATGCATAGAACACTTTATGATACAAAACAAAGTATGCTTTCACAACCATGAGTTAGCAAGAATTTTTGGACTGAAGCCATCAATATTTCTTGTTATTTGGTCAATAGATCTCCATATACAAACATTAAGTTCAAACTATTTTTAAGGTTTGGTATAGTTCGCCTGTTGGATATTTAAATTTAATGATATTTGTTGTACTGCTTATGCTCATGTGAGGGATGGAAAACTTGAACTGAGGGCAAAGAAGTACATATTTTTAGGGTATGCAACTGGAGTGAAAGGTCATAGGTTATGGTGCATAGATCAAAAGACTCCAGAATTAATTATTAGTAGGGATGTGACATTCCATGAATTTGTCTCACCGGACAATCAGAAGAAAAAGACAACAGTAGAAATTGATCATGGTGTTAGTGACCGCAGAGCTAGAAGTTGAATCTCTATTAACTCAATCCAATAGCTTTGAAGTAGAGGAACAAGACATTAATCAAGGTGATAATAGTGATGCAACTATGCAACAACAATAATATAACATTGCAACTAGGAGGAAAAAAGAGAGTGATCAACTAACCAAGAAGATCTGCAAATGTGGTTAATGAAAATCATTTTTGATATACAAATTTTATAGAAATTTCTTTGCCAATTGAAGAATCTATTGACGTGATTGAGCCTAATAGCTCCACAGAAGCTATTTCTAGTTCAGAAATAAATCAAAGGATTGGTTATATGGGTGAAGAGATTGAGCCTCTACAAAGGAATCAAACATAGAAGCTTATTTCAATGCCAAAGGTAGAAAAGGTAGTAGGCTGCTAATAACTAAAGGAAGGAAATTTGGGGGTTAAAGCACTCAGATCTAAGGAAAGGTTGGTAGTTAAAAGTTTTACACAAAAAAAGGGAATCGTCACGACTCGAGCCTCGGGCCTAGACGTGACACGATGGATGGGAACCCGAAGAAAATCCTAAACAAGCCTCTTAAGCATGCATAACACATCCTTGATTTCGTGGAAGAATAAAAGAGCAATAAACGTATAACATATAATTTCTAAGGGGAAATGGGGCTTGGACTCATGCTATGGGGATGTTATAGGGAAGAGGATAGGCATGAATCACATAGCAAATAAGTCTAAGGGACGGGCAAGTATGACTTATGCTACGGGGTATTTAGTGACTTGGGACTTCCATAGCAACATCAACACACGAAACAAAGCATAGAAGGGAAGAGGGAACTAAGGGAAGTCTTCCATAGTTACATAAACATAAGAAGAGCCATATCCAAAACATAAATATTCATATCCAAAAACACCTCTAGTGCAAGTGGAACTGGGGGCAAGACATCTCCCGGTCTCACCCTCAAAAGATAAAAATCTAAAATAGATATGTCTTGGCAAAGCATGAAAATAAAGTGGATATTGTTCCCTAAATAGAGGAATCATCAATGGTAGTCTTCAATGAATCTAGCTAGCCAGAAGGAAGAAGAAGATGAACAGGAGCTTCAGTCCTTACATAGTTAGATCATGTAGGCACAAATATGCATTGGCACTTGAAATGTGCTAAGTATGTGGGGTGTAATGCAATAAAAAACATAAGTAATAATAATCAATATGCATAATCGTAATCAATGGACATAAGCTCAATATGACATGTATGATCAATGCTTAATTTAAAACACGCCTGGAAATAGTCAAGCTTGCAAAATATATCATATATATATGAGAGAAGACCCTAACCAACATATAAGAACAAGTGAGCTAATACTTGGAATTTCGATGTTCACTCCAGATCGAATAGAGGAGTGGTCTACTTTCCAAGGTAAACCAAACACGAACCCACAAAATGGGTAACTTTTCCTAGTTGGATCAACTAGTAAAACACATTTAGGAAAATCATATAAACCTATGGTGATACATAATTAAGAGTCCAAGACTTTATATAAGAATTCCTTGGATCGAGCCTCTACCTTAAGACTTTTTCGCTACCAGGTATAGTCCCATAGAATACTTGAAATAATCATAACTTGAATGACTTGTAAAATATGATAACATGGAATGAGCAGCTCATGCATATACTTGACCCCTACATGTGGCATATACCTTGTATTGGAGGGTAAAACCATTGCATAAACTTGAACCCTTTTAGTAGTCATTGCATTTCACATGAGGATAGAGCTTGTAAAATACTTGACCCCTTCTAGTGCATATTTTAGTTAGCAAATGAGGGTAAAATAGTTATCATGCTTGACCCCTTCACATAGATATTATTCACTCACAAGAGGGTAAAATATATTATAAGGGCTCAATATTTTACTTATAAATTTTAGGAACTCTTCATGAGTTCAATACGCGCTTAGGAGCCCATAATTTATCATATCATGCTTCTGTTGCAATTCATGAAATAATAATACATCCATATGAAATCTTGTTATGTAAATTTTGTCAACCGTGGTAGGTATACGTACATAGGCTTAAAATCATGCAATTTAAGAGTATAAGACAAAAGAGGAGTAAAATCAGTTCATTTTAAAGTCATTCAAATCAACCCACCATCATTGTAGTAAAACCCCCATTTTGGATATCATGAAATCTGGCTAAAATCCATAAGTTCTTTCATAACTTTTTATAGCAGCATAGAGCATATAACTTAATATCATAAAATCCATCACAATGTCAAACCCCAACGATATTTAAGCATAATAAAATGATTAATTGAAGAATTCAAATGAAATCATGTGTACAATACATTATAATGACATCATATGCAAGAGTTCATAAAGTACCTGTAAAAATCCATAAATCTCATGTAGTTGGAGAAGAAGAATGGTTGGACTTGTGCGAAGGAAGGTTCCCACAATCAAATCCACATACCTTGATGTGATTATAGTGGAGGAAACCTTACTTAGAGGTGGAAGACTTGAAACCTAGCTTGCATTCTTTACTTGAATGCCTTGAAGAGCTTGAGAGAGTTTTGAAACTTAGAGTGTTTTTAGATTGAGGAGGGATGAGCAGAATTAGGGTTATATATGCTGATAAGGGACATAGTTACAGTCAAAACAACATAGCTTGGACTCAAAAAAAGAGAAAAGGTCAAATTTATCCCTATTAAAATCCTGGTCAGACAGGTCTATGAGACCCTGTTTAGGGGCTGTAGAACATTCTACGGGCTGTAGATGAGGTTTCGTCTGATGGACCTTTTCCAAACTTTAGAGACTCCCTTCTCTGATTCATATTCTGCGATGCAATCTATGGCTCGTAGAAGGTTTTATGGGTCATCTAATAAGATGTTGATTAGACTCCTAAAATATCCCAATTTTCACCAAGTCTGCCCAGGTTCTACGAACCCTCATATAGGTTGTGCTTCATCTTACGGGCCGTAAACCCTCTCGTAAAAGCTGACAATTTAAATTTTCTACAAATTTAATATTTCTTATGTGTGTGTGTGTGTGGGGGGGGGGGTTCCTACAATATCTCCTCCTTAGGAACATTTATCCCTGAATGTGCTAAGGTAAGCTCTAAGGAATGGGTTCTTGCATTATATGCCAAATGCACCATATGAAAAAAGTGCAACACATACACAACTTAAAGTCTTTAAGCCATGATTCAATTAGCAATCACAATGCAACCTTAAAACCACATAAGTTTCATGAGAATGGTATGAAAGGAAAGGAGATCCTAAGATAAGGAATCTTATTACTTCAAGCTTGATTAGAATGGAATAGATAAGGATATCGCTTCTTCATATTGGCTTCGACTTCCAATGCAACACTTTCAACTTATTGATTTCTCGTAAGGACTTTGACGGGTGCCACATCCTTGTTTCTCAATCTCTTGACTTTCCTATCAAGTATCACCATCGGGACTTCTTCATAAGTCAAGTTATCTTCTACAACACCCGCAATATACAAGGGTACTATAGAACTTGGGTCTCCAACACACTTCCTTAACAAGACACAAGAAAGACTGGATGAACCATACTCATCTCTGTGGGTAACTCTAATTCATAGGCAACATTACTAATTCTCCTCACAATTCTATAAGGCCTTACAAACCTTCGGCTCAACTTTCCCTTCTTGCCAAACCGGACAACAACCTTTATGGCTGAGACCTTCAAACACACCCAATCACCAATATCAAACTCAAGGTCTCTCCTTCTTGTGTCGGAGTACAGCTTTTGCCTACTTTGAGCCGTCTTCAATCTCTCCCTTATCAACTTCACTTTTGCCAAAGCCTCTATGACCAAACCTAGTTCCAATAAGGCATTTTCTCTCACATCAAACCACCCAATCGGGGACCTACATCATCTACCATATAGGGCTTCAAAGGGAGCCATTACATTGGTAGAGTGGTAGCTATTGTTGTAAGCAAACTCAATTAATGGAATATTCATCCAACTACTATTGAACTCCAAAACACAAGCCCTAAGCATATCCTCAAGAGTTTGAAATGTCCTTTCGGCTAGGCAGTCCATTTGAGGATGAAACACGGTATTGGTACCAAGACCCTTTTGGAAGGTTTTCTATAAGTGAGAAGTGAATTGGGAACCATGATTCGAAATAATAGACAATGGTACTCCATTGTAATGACCCGAGTATTTTACAATTGCGTTGGAGCTTGGAATTTCATTTTTCATAAGGCTTTGGACAAAGTGGCACTCCAACTAGGACCCAGGGCACATGTGAGGTCACAAGGACCATGTAGGGTCTTGTGAAATGGTCATTGGCCCTTGAACGGTGTTTAGTTCTAAAATTTTATGATTAAAAACTAAGGCACACCACACATGGAACCCTCACGGTCTATGTGATAATTCACGGACCATGTGGTGGCCTTCGCTTGAAGTTCCACCATATTGAGACTAAGTGAGGTCACAAGGCCCCTCACATAGCTCGTGTGATGTCTCACGGGCCATAAGGTGCATGTATAGCCTCCGAATTGAAAATATTTCTAAGTGTCGCTTCAGACTTGGCATGGAAGATGTTATTTTGGTTAAGTTGGTGCCACAGGTAGTGGCATGGACCATGTGAAGCCACACGTCCTGTGTAGCCCATCCATATGGCTCATTTTTTGTCGAACATTTTCTAAGTGTTAGGAAATGGTTCCAAGCTTTTCCAAGATTTGAATTTTAGGCTACGTAAGGAGGTGTGGGCACTCCACGCGGATCGTGGAGTGCCACACTGGCCATATATCCTCAAGTGGGGGTGGCTACGAACAATTTTTCCATCTGTTTCTTTAATGGTGTTTTCATAAATTTGATTTATTCTATTGACTTTTTGGGAGTTCCTATGCTATCTTAAGACTTCCTAATAACCTAGACCCTATTCCTAATACTCAAAATCACTTCTCACATTTGAAAACACTCAAAAACTCCTCTCAAGAACTTGTGTGGAATTTAAGCTTGGGGATCAAGGCAAACTTAATTCTTCTTCAAATTTTTCTTGGAAACTCCATCATTTGGTCAAGGTATGTGCATTTTAATCCTTGGTTCCTTCCAATCAAGGAGAGCCGAATCTTTACAAGAAATTTCATGAACTTAAGCTCACTTTGAATACGGGGTTTCATTAATTTGATTCATTAAATTCAATTAATGTATGGGCTGTATATATTTCATGATTTTAAGATACTTTAAGACATATTATGATGGCTACGTTGAAGTTATGAACATGCATATCCCTTTCAAGGCTTGTTTTGTGCATGAGTGATTTATATTATGATTTAAAATGTGGATTTAATCATGTTTTTCGCTTGAGTTTAATATTATATTATTTATTTTAGATTGATTCTCAATTAACCATGTACTCCTCACTTTATTCATGGCATATGCATTCATGAACTTTGAACTTTATTGAAATCAGGAAGTGGGTCAAGCCCAACTACGTTTTATGATATTATTTTGATAAGATGTTGGTTATGACAAGAATGTGATAACATACATGTCTATGATTATGTCTCTTTAACATTTTGTGTGCTTGCACCATCTTGTATATGAATGGACTATTTTTATGCATGAGTATCATGACAATGAAATATGAAACAACACTATCCATTAGAGATATATATAATTCGACCTCAAAACTCTGGGTTCTATCAACTCAAAATCCTCCTTGAAT
>JAABOM020017176.1:0-18867 GCA_011800125.2 Solanum clarkiae | reverse complement strand
TAGAACTAAGACCTTATATCGGCTCCAATTCTATTCCCATACTAAGAAATTGACTATGCTCGATTAAGAATCGTCAACTAAAATCCTATATTATATGAAGGATGACTCGGTCTAAGCTTAAGAAAATTTGGAGTGTTACGTTCGAATTCTTAGATCTTGAAAAATATCTTTCAAGGAATACTCTCTGAAGCTCAACCCAACTTGTAATGGTGCTTGGAGGAAGCTCGGACAATCATACAGATGCATTGCCAGTTAATGACAATGGAAACACTCTTAAACCAACAACATCAAGAGAAAGGTTTTGTGTTCTCACGACACTCTTACAGATAAACATCACATTTTGAAGATGATGGTGGGGATCCTTCGAAGGTATCCCTGTGAATAGTCCACGGTTTAGGAGCATTTGAAGTCACTCGATACACTGAACTTTGTATCGGCCGATAAGGGAGGTAGTACTATGGCACCGGTAACATCCATAATTATAGGTTTCAATCAATATTGATTCTATCCATAAGCATTTTTATTGAAGCCTATGAGTTTTGGAATGTTACCCCCTTTCTTGTGGATTCTTCTCTCTTCCCATATCATCATTCGTATTCATATCCGCCTCAACTTCGATATTCTCTTGCACTTGAGCCATTCTTCTTTGTAGTCTATGGATCTTCAAATTGAGTGGAGCTAAGGGATTGCCTTGGATCCTTGTGTTGGACATACAATGTAGTACACCTTGCAAATAAAATCAAACAACAAAAATAAAAGTAAAATACAAGAGATTTTAGAAATCCATACTAGAACTAACTAATACTGAATTCAAGTCAAAAAATTTAGTTATATTCCCCGTCAACAGCGCCATAATTTTTTATGATGTTCACGCTCTAATAAGAAAGTGGTCGCTGTCAGTAAGATAGCGATTAACCTAACTAAAGGTTAGGGTTGAATCCACAGGGAATATGGGACTTGACTATAAGAATTCACTACTAATCATCTCAAGCATAAATAACTAAAATCTCTAAATGGGGGGATTGTGATTCAAAAACGAAGTAAAATAAACACTAAACTATGAAGTAAAATAAACACTAAATTATGACGCGATGAAACACTCAATTTTGGGGACAACTTGGGAATTGTGTTCACCATGGTTCATTAACTCGATTACCCTAGGTAACATAACTACAATTGGAAATTCGCATGCCGGATAGCAACTTAGGTTCTTCTAGCCCTCTTTTGAAGGTGAAGGTTGAATTTCACCATGGCGCTTAGTCGGCCACCATGGCGTGCCAACTAACCGTTACCAATTGTCCCAGTCAACCTCCCCTTGGTTAGGCTTGGTTGATTAGATAAGAATACATCAATCGAATCCTATCATCTACTTCCCTTTTCCTATTCGTCACTACCCTTGTCGGGCTAGTGATAGTAGGCGGGGTTTGATGTTGGCCACCACCAAACGACAATCATAATGAAGGAAAATAGACAATACATGCAAATTCCAATCATAGAAATGCAATAAACCTAGGTTACTTCAAATCAACTATCCATAATTCCCACAACCCTAAGTTGTGGGTTCTTAGCTACTCATGGCTAAGAAAAAACAAGCAAAAATGCAAATAAATGACATAGTTGAGAGTTTTATCAAAAACAATAAAGATTATAGACACCACAAGTTGCAAACCCAAAAGCTTGATTGATCAACAATGAGTACAAAGCAAGATTTGCAATCCCCAAAATGAGTTTTCCAAGAGAAAATAATAAACTAATCTAAAAGAAAATAATAAACTAATCTAAAACCCTAAAATATTCTTCAGAGAATATTCAAAGGCAAGTTCTATCCTCTAAAATCTAGAATATTTCTCATAAAAATCGAAATAAATATATTTATAGTGTTTATAAACAAACTCTAATAATAACACAGCAAAAACAGCTGACAACTGGTATACCTTGCAGGTACGACTCCTAGGGTGACCCATGAGTCGTAATCGTGGTCTTGTATTTGGTTTTTGGTATCTTGGACTGAATAAGTACGACCCACAAGTACTTGGGCTATGACTTGTATATTCCTCACATAGTCTTGGCCTTCAATTTTTGGTCCAATATTTTGGCTCTTTGATTCTTTCTATGAGTCCACCTATACGAGTCGTGGTAAGAAGTACAACTCGTAGGATAGCCTCATAGGGGTGACCTCCACTTAGCAGATTTCTGAATTTTTGGTCTCTAATTCTTCCTGATATTCCTGAAAAAATCAATCAACTCGAAACTCAAGTGAATGAAGACTTCCAATAAGTGCTACTGAAGATAAATTTAAATCAATCGAAAGTTACAGTCGCTAATAGTTTGGCATATGATGTTGCACTTAACCTCATGCAAGACAGTGAGGATCTTGAGCCTAAATCCGTCGAAGAATGTCGACACACAAATGATTGGCTTCAATGGAAAGAAACAATTCAATATGAGTTGAATTCACTCTCTAAGCGTGAGGTATTTGGACTACATTTGGACATGTAGTCCAAACACATGATGGTGTAAAATCAGTTGGCTATAAATGGGTATTTGTGGAAAAGCAAAATGAGAGAAATAAAATTATAAGATACAAAGCATGCCTTATTGCAGAAAGCTTCTCTGAAAGACCCGGTGTCAACTATGAAGAACATATTCACTTGTTATGAATGGAATAACTTTTTGATATCTCAGCAATTTAGCTGTACATGAAAATCTTGAAATACATTTGAAGGATATAGTTACAACTTACTTTTATAGTTCACTTGACAGCGAAATTTACCTGAAAATTTCAGAAGGATTTAAATTGCCTGAAGCATGTACTAAGTCTCGAGAAATAGTCTCAGTCAAATTGCAAAGAGCATTATATAGTTTGAAACAATTAGGGTGTATGTCGTACAATTGCCTTAATGAGTACTTGATAAATAAAAGATATATAAATGATGTCATTTGTCCATGTGTTTTCATTAAGAAAATGGGATCAGAGTTTGTTATACTCGCCGTTTATGTTGATGATATAAATCTCATTAAAACTCCTGAAGAGTTCCAAAAGGCAATTAAATATTTTAAGAAAGAACTTGAGATGAAAGATCTTAAAAAGACAAAACTTTGTCTGGGTCTGTAAATTAAACATCTAGCAGACAAGATTTTTGTTCATCAATCTGCCTACACTAAGAAAATCTTAAAATGGTTTTATATGGATAAATCACATCCATTAAGTACTCCAATGGTTTTTAAATCACTGAAAGTGAATAAAGATCAATTTCGTCCTCCAGAAGAGGATGAAGAACTTCTTATTCCGGAAGTACCATATCTTAGTGCTATTGGAGAACTTATGTATCTTGCTAACTCAATTAGACCTGATATAAAATTTTTCATTAATGTGGTAGCAAGGTACAGTTCTTCCTTAACACGAAGGCATTGGAACAGTATCAAACATATTTTATGATAGCTGAAAGGTACAATTGATATGAGTTTGTTTTGTACTAATAAAGGTTGTGCAGACCTTGTTAGTTATGTAGATGCAGGTTATCTCTCAGATTCACATAAAGTCCAATCTCAAACAGGCTATCTGTTTATGTATGGAGGAACTAATATATCATGATGATCTACAAAACAGCCCATCGTTGCTACTTCTTCAAATCACATTGAAATAATAGCAATTCATGAAGCAAGTAGAGAATTGTATGGTTAAAATCGATAATACATTTTATCCAAGAGAAGTGTGGACTGCAAAATTATGTCAAAGTACCCATGGTCATATTTGAATACAATATCGCGTGTATAGCTCAGTTGAAAGGTGGCTTCATAAAAGAAGACAGAACAAAACACATTTCACCAAAATCATTTTTCACACATGATCTTCAGAAGAAAGGTGATATTGATGTACAACAAATTCGTTCAAGTGATAATCTTGCAGATTTATTCACTAAGTCATTACCAAGTCAACATTCAAGAAGCTAAGATATAAGATTAAATGCACTGTCTCCAAAGTATCGAATGAAGCTTTTATCAGGGGAACAAATATGTGTTGTACTCTTTTTTCTTTAACATAGGTTTTGTCCCACTGGGTTTTCTTGGTAAGATTTTTAATAAGGTAGCTAATGATGTGTATTAAAGTCATATAAAATCTTCCTTTTACTGTTACCAATTCAGAGGGAAAGTTCAGAAGGCGTGAATGAGTAACAGTGAAGAGAAAGGGATTTTTGTCAAAAAGTTTACACTGTGGGTCCAACGATCATCCCACACGCCTCTTTCCTCTTGGCTATAAAAGTCTTGCTTTGTATAGAAAATTATGTGTAAGAATACTGAGCAATATATCTCCATTCTCTTCGTCTTCTTTAGCTTACAGTTTTATCCCCCTTAAATTTATTCTAGTTAATTCTAGACTTATTTTATAACATAAATATTTTTTACCCCACTCATACTTTTGACCACTATCAGCAACCCCCACCACCCAAAACCACAAAAAAAAATTAAAATATTTTTGATCGCCAACCAAATATTAAAAAATATTTTTCATTTTGCAACTAAATATGATAAATAAGTAATAAACCAACTTGTCCCATGTTTATCAATTTTGCGTAAGAATATGTCATATACTAGATGTTGGTGCCCGCACCAGCGCGGGCCCAGTATTTGTTATTTTTGCTTGTCAA
This sequence comes from Solanum clarkiae, assembly GCA_011800125.2. Lineage (NCBI taxonomy): Eukaryota > Viridiplantae > Streptophyta > Magnoliopsida > Solanales > Solanaceae > Solanum > Solanum clarkiae. Next base: position 14,218 of record JAABOM020017176.1, on the reverse strand, counting down.
TTTATATGGTATAGATAAAATTTAGAAAGTCAATTAAATTTTAATATAATTTTTTAATATTTAAAATTATTAATTATTGTCAATTATAGTGTTTTCACATAATTTTTAAATAAAATATATTATTCCTCTTGTTCCAATTTATGTGGCACCGATAAAATTTTGAAAGTCAATTTTTTTGATGTCTTTTACTTTCTATTTTTTTAAATTATTATGATTTATATTATGTTTACGTCATTTTTACATAACATATGTTATCCATCTATCCTTATTTATGTGACACTAATTCGAGTGTTAATTGAACTTTTTGTATGTTTTTTAAAAAATTTAAGTTGTTAATTCTTGTGATTTATAGTATTTTTTATTTAATTTGTATACATACATATATTACTATTGTTAATTATGTAGATTTATGATAATTTTTAGGTAGTTTTTTTAATTAAATAATACATGTTATTTCTTCTATTCCCCTTTTATGTGGCGCCGATAGATTAATTTCAATAATTAACTGATTTTTTGTTTAAAAGAAATTTTAAAATCAAGCAGCTAAAATAGACACGCCAATGAGCAGTTGCCTGCTTAAGCAAGCAGGTATGTCGATCATGACATGTTTGCTTCTTCACTCTTATTAATAGTGTATGTAATATTTTCTTTTCTCCTTAAAGCTTTAGTAAAAAATTTAATATCTATTGGCAGAAAAGGTCGAAATGATATTTGATTCCAATTGGAAAAGAACTACTTTTTTTTACTTGGTGTGTTTGAACAAGAAAAATTTTTCATACTTGTCATAATAGTATGTCAATTTTTCCTGGACTATTTAACAGTTAATTATGACGTTCTAAGGGAAATTTTGTAATGCTAAAAGATGTTGCATCTGAGGTGTGGTTGTAGCATCTGAAATATTTTCCTGGAGTATTGGAAGCTGTGGAGTCCGGTGTTAGCTTTTATGGTCCATGTATGTTAATTTTATGGATCATATTAATATTCATCTTTCTTTAATATTTAATTACTAAATAAATTCAAATGGATAATGTCTGGGGAAGTTATTAAACCATCCACTATTCATTTTGGTGGAAGTTATTGTGACTTCCCACCATCATCCACTATGATTGGTGGAAGTTACTATAACTTCCCACCACTCTTATCCTAACTTTCCACCACCACCCACTACTTATGTTAGTGGGAAGTTGTGGGTATGATAGTGGGAGGTTATGAGATGATAATTTGTGGTTAAGGGGCATGATAGTGGGAAGTTATGGTGGTTAGTATGGGTATAACGTCCCCTATCCATGATGATGGAAAGTGGGATTAAAGTTACTGATCCTCTCTCTGCCTATAAATACTGAAGATTACTACAGTTTCTATCAACAGTCATTCTAAAAGAAATCATTGTAAGGTCAAGAGAGAAAAACTAATAACTTATAAGAACAAGAAAAAGACTTCCGCTCAAGCAATCAAGTCAAGATCTATTGGCTGATTCTGACATGTTTTCTTGACTGAACTAATGTGGTTATGTATTTAATGTGAAAATCATATAGTTTTACAATCTTGAATTAATGATAGGATTACATGTTATATTGTTTATGTTTGACAGTTTGAATTACCATAAATCTTTACCTATGGTATTAGTGCATGGTTTAAGAACTAATGATTTTTCATTCAAACTTATGTTTTCTTCAAATTTATGAGTCCTATTTATGAAATTCTAGGAATCATAATTACTATTTGTTACGGATGTGTAGAAGTTTTAATACGTCTGTTATATTGACTCAAAATTATATGTGAGATTTGTTAATCATCAAAGTGGTCTAATCTTTGAATGGTTAATTCCAAAATAATGGTTACTTAAATTCAATTATCCATTATGTAACTATTATTTTGATGCTTATAACTGATATAACTTATATGGATAAATTTAAGTTTTTAGTTATAAGGCGTTCATGGATCGCTCAAAGGTTGATTATTTGTTCTATGAACATTAACATGAACGTGATAATTTAGATATATTATTAATGATGTTTATTTATCCAAATATAATGAATATTATTAATTGATATGTCAAATTTATCAAATAATGTTTATATTTAAGTATCATTATGTGTAATGTTGTAATTTGATGTTCGCCCAAAGGAGGAATCAATATACATTTAAGAGTTAATAAACCATCTCTGAACCTAATAGTATAACTCAAAGCATTACTGATGAACATAACCTATTTGCGGCATTTTCCCTTCATTCGCATTTTGCCTTTATTACGATCTTTAACGGACTTAACTTCTCAAACTGGTGCGAACAGATTAAATTCCATCTCAGATTTTTATATCTGGATATTGCACTTTACACTGAGAGACCAACTGCTATTACTGAAACTAGCAGTGTTGAGGAAAGATCCCATTATAAGCACTGGGATCGGTCTAATAGGTTAGGCCTAATGTTCATGCGAATGAATATTGCGAGCAATATTAAGACTACTCTTCCCAAGACTGAGAATGTAAGAGAATTTTCGAAACTTGTGAAAGAATCCTTCCAAACGGCTGATAAGTCTCTTGCTGGGACATTAATGGGTACTTTGACCACCATGAAGTTTGATGGTTCACATACTATGCATGAGCATGTCATTAAAATGACAAACATAACAACAAGAATTAAGTCCTTGGGGATGGAAATGGAACAAAATTTCCTTGTACATTTCATCATAAACTAATTACGCTAAGTATGGCCCTTTTCAAATAAACTACAACACCATGAAAAACAAATGGAATGTGCATGAATTGCACGGAATATTGCTTCAAGAGGAAATAAGGTTCAAGAATCAAGGAACCTACTCCATCAACTATGTAAGTCATCAAGGAGCTGGAAAAAAAGGAAATAAACATGGTAAGGGAAAACAGAAACAACTTAATGTTAGTGAGTCATCATCTCAAGTACGTAAGAAGGAACATAAGGATGATAAATGTCATTTCTATGGAAAATTTGAACACTTTCAGAAAGATTGCCTAAAATATAAGGCATGGTTCGAGAAGGAAGGTAAGCCTTGTGCTTTTACATGTCTCGAATCAAACTTAATTGAAGTTCCTTATAATACTTGGTGGATTGACTCTAGTTATACAATTCATGTTTCTAAGACGATGCAGAATTCCTTACAAAATGGATCATAAAGAAGAATGAAGATTTATGTACATGAGGAATGAAGATTTATGTACATGAGGAATAGAGTGAAGGATCCAGTTGAAGCTATCAGGACTTACCATTTGATTTTTGATTCTGGACATCACTTAGATTTGTTAGAAACTTGTTATGTACCTTCTCTTTTGAGAAGTTTAGTTTCTTTGTCTAAGTTAGATAAGACAGGACACTCTTTTAATTTCGGTAATGGATATTTTAGTTTATTTAAGAATAATTGTCTCATTGGTACTAATACTCTTTGTGATAGCTTATACAAACTGAATCTTGATAATCTGTTTGTCGAATCGCTCTTAACTTTGTTTCACAATATTGGTACCAAATGATTTGGTGAATGAACAACATGCTTACTTGTGGCATAAATGTTTAGGTCACAGATCCAAGGAAAGACTGGAAAGATTAATTACGAATGAAATCCTTCCAAATTTGGATTTTACTGACCTTAATATTTTCGTGGATTGTATTAAAGAAAAAAAACAAAAACACACAAAGAAAAAAGCTACAAGAAGCTAACAGCTTCTTGAAATTACACACTGATCTATGAGGTCCTTTTGATATTATATCTTTCAATAAGGAAAAATATTTCATCACCTTTATTGATGATTTTTCACATTATAATATGTCTATTTATCACATGAAAAATCTCAAGTGATTAATGCCTTAGAGGTATTTATTACTGAGGTTGAAAGACAACTAGACAGAAAAGCAAAAATAATTAGATTAGATAGAGGTTGTGAGTTTTATGGAAGATATGATGAAACTGGACAATACCCTAGTCCATTTGCTAAATTTCTTAAAAAGCATGACATATGTTCTCAATAGACAATACCAGGCACACCACAACAAAATGGTGTAGCGGAAAGGCACAATCGTACATTAATGGATATGGTTGAGGAATGTTGAGTAATTCAGCTCTACCTTTTTCTTTGTGTATGTATGCTTTAAAGACTATCGTTTACTTGCTAAATAGGGTTCCTAGTAAAGCAGTTCTAAAGACACCTTTTGAATTGTGGACTGATAGGAAACCTAGTTTGAGGCACATGCATGTTTGGGATTGCTCGACAGAAATTAGAATTTATAATGCACAAGAAAAGAAACTGGATTCAAGAATAATCAGTGGTTTCTTCATTGATTGTCTAGAAAAATCAAAGGGGTATAGATTTTACCGTCCTAATCATAGTACGAGAATTGTTGAAACTAGAAATGCTAGGTTCATTGAGAATGGTGAAGTTGGTGGGAGTGAGAAACCACATAATGTGGAAAATAAAGAAGTTGAGCTTCAAATTTCTCTACTATATACTTCTTCTAAAGTTGTTATTCCTGAAGTTATTGTACAATCTAATAGCCAACAAGAACAACAAATTAATGCTCTTATTAATCATGATGAAGCCCTAATTGATGAACAAACAGTAGATGAATCACAAGAAAAAGTATTAAGGAGATCTCAAAGACAAAAGAGATCTGCTATTTCTGATGATTATTTTTTTATATCTACATGAGTCAGAAATTGACTCGGGAATTGATAATGATCCAGTCTCCTTTTCACAAGACGTTGAAAGCGAAAATTCTAATAAATAGATAGAAGCCATGAAAGATGAGTTGAAGTCTATCGAACATAATGATGTTTAGAACCTTTTGAATGACCTGAAGGCTGCAAAAGAGTTACATGTAAATGGGTCTTCAAGACCAAACGAGACTCAACTGGCAACATTAAACATCATAAGGCCAGACATATTGCCAAAGATTTCATTCAAAAAGATGGCATTGATTATAGGGAGATCTTTTCACCTATCTCTAAAAAAGATTCACTCAGAAATTATAATGGCTTTAGAGCTCATTATGACTTAGAGCTACAACAAATGGATGTGAAAACTACTTTTCTGAATGAGAATTTGGAGAAAGAAGTTTATATGAATCAACCTGAGAGGTATTCTATCAAAGGAAAAGGACACATAGTGTGTAAACTTAAGAAGTCAATATACGGACTTAAATAAGCTTCCTGACAATGGTATCTTGAGCTTAATAAAACTATTGTCACCTTTGGATCTAAGGAAAACACAGTTGATCGGTTTATTATATTAGTTTTGTATGTTGATAACATATTGCTTTCTACTAATGATCTTGGTTTATTGCACAGTACCAAGAAATATCTCTCTGACAACTTTGAAATGAAAGATATGGGAAAGGCATCCTCCTATGTGATTGGGATAGAAATATTTTGAAATAGATCACAACGATTGTTGGGATTGTCTCAAAAATCCTAGATTAATAAAGTGTTAGAGAGATTTAGAATGGAAAAATTAGAAAGGAGATAAATTTAGTCTCAATCAATGTCGAAAGAATGAATTGCAACGTAAGCAAATAAATGATATCCCTTATGCATCAATTGTTGGGAGCCTAATGTATGCCCAGACATGCACCAGGCCAGACATAAGTTTTATTGTTAGGATGTTGGGGCGTTATCAAAGTAATCCAGGAATGGATCACTGGAAGGCTGCAAAGAAAGTGTGACGATACTTGCAAGGAATAAAAGATCATATGCTCACTTATAGAAGATTTAATCATCGTTTGTAGTTGGATATTTAGTTTCAGATTATGTTGGTTGTGTAGATACAAGAAAATCCACATTTGGATATTTGTTCCTATTAGCTGAAGGAGCAATTTCATGGAAGAGTGCAAAGCAATCTGTTATAGCTGCATCCACTATGGGAGTTGAGTTGTGGCATGCCTTGAGGCTACAATTCAGGCTAATTGGTTGCATAACTTTATTTCAGGCCTTGAGCTAGTCGACAATATTTCTAAATCGCTGAAACTTTACTGTGATAATAAGGCAGCAGTCTTCTTCTCTAAAAGTGATATGTATTCAAAGGGTGCTAAGCATATCGAATTGAAATACTTTTCAGTTTAGGAAGAAGTTCAAAAACATAAAGTGTTAATTGAACATATTAGCACCAAACTTATGATTGTTGATCCTTTGATCAAAAGATTACCACCCAAAATATTTATTGAACATGTTGAAAGAATGGATCTTATGGATAGCAATGAATAACTTTTGTAAAAAATTTATTATGTTTAAGCAATTGACACTTTGAGCTCAACTATATATGTTTCTGTTATTATTACCTGTTTTCTCTTGTATACATTATGTTGAAAATGATATTGACAAGCTTTAGTTTAGATAAAGATATTCTAAACATTATCGTTTGACCATTATGGATTTAAAGGTTGTGTTGAGTAATATACTAATATTATGGTACATGGAAGGAATTATATCAAAGAAAGAATATATGACCGTCATGACTCATATTAGTTGACTTATTCAAAATGACAAATAATGTTGAATTTAGTAATGTACATATAGTAATTGAAATATTTATTAAACCATTAAGTTATTGATTTTACATGTACCAAATGGGAGAATGTTAGCTTTTATGGCACACGTATGCTAATTTTATGGCTCACATTAATATTTATCTTGATTTAATATTTAATTACTAACTAAATTCAAGTGGATAATGTCTGGGGAAGTTATTAAACCGCACACTACTCATGTTAGTGGAAGTTACTATAACTTTCCATCATCATCCATTATGATTGGTGGAAGTTACTATAACTTTTCACCACTTTTATCCTAACTTCGCACTACCACCCACTACATATGTTAGTGAAAAATTGTGGGTATGATAGTGGGAGGTTATGGGATGATAATGTATGATTAATGGGCATGATAGTGGAAGATATGGTGGTTAGTATGGGTATAATGTCTCCTACCCATGATGATGAAAAGTGGGATTAAAGCAATTGGTCCTCTCTCTGCCTATAAATACTAAAGATTACTATAATTTCCATCAACAATCATTCTGAAAAAATCAGTATAAGGTCAAGAAAGAAAAAAACTAATATTTTGTCAAGAATAAGATAAAGACTTCCGCTCCAAGCAATCAAGTCAAGATTTGTTAGCCCCGATTCTGGTGTGTTTTGTTGACTAAACTAATCTATTGATGTATTTAATGTGAAAATCATATAGTTCTATGATCTTGAATTAATGATAGGATTACATGTTAGATTATTTATGTTTGACAATCTGAATTTTCATAAATCCTTACATCCGGTGTATCTTGCCCTGCAGTAAATGGAAGAGACCATACAAGAGTGACTCCCTTATGTGCCTTCACTGATTCAGAGAGGGTGAACTGAGAATCGTGCATGGTAACAGGGAAGGGAGGCATGGAGTAAAAACAATTATGTAACAAATAATGCTCTGTATTGATGATCAAAGGAACTTACAAACAAATAGTTCATGTAGTCAAACAACAAATGGAAAATAGAGAAGGAAGTTACAAAATAGCTAATGAAAAGAAAAGAACACAACTCTTAGCATAGTCCCTATGATTATTTTATTCTTCTATATATAAAGGCATCTTTCTAGGACTCCAAAATGTAATTTGACAATTCCTAATTCGTGACAGCATTAATGACCTTCACTGAGTGCAAAATCATGTTACAACACCACAGGGAAGGGACAAATACCATGTCACCAAAATGTAACATCACTAACGTTCTGAAATGAAGATGAACCATAACAAAAATTTATGGAATCCTTCATGTGTCAACTTCTTGGGTAACAAGTAATCTCATAGAAGTCCGTCCCAGTGATCTTAGTGAATGCACACCATCCCTCAAATCTGAATCAATAGTTATCAAAATCCAATTGTCATCTTCATCTTAATATTTGATTGAAAATATTTCAAGTAATATCTTTTCCACCTCCCCCTCCAATTCCACCCTGGTTAATGTAAGGGGAAGTTGACCTCTATATGTAACCTTTACCATCATCACACTATCACAAGGTTTTCCTGTTGCAAGAGATCTATTGTTACCCGAATAATCGGTGCCTTTTTCTTGGGAAAGAGCAGGAAAATGTTGATTGACCATATCTGGTTCAAAGATACACCTTGGCTAACATGGACATTAACCTTACTAGTATTATGATGTAGCCATCTAAAGATATTATATACTCTACATATTCAGTTTAGTATTGCTCGACTAATTACCATAAAAGAAGTCCACAAAAGCAATTTCAGTGAACCTATGCATAAATCAATTCAGTTAAAGGCATATGACCATACATATATAATAAAACAAAAGAATTATAAACCTCAAACATGCTAAAGTTGAGAACTTGCCACATAGATTTTTTGCAGCATCTTCAAGAGTCATGCCAAAATGTTGTTCCAGAATCTTGTGAGTAATCCCATGATAATTTTCTATCCTTCGTATTGCATTGTTCTTCTGTGAATGAATTTTCTCATTGTTAGTTGCTGCTCCATTGACAGAATTATTTTCAGCTTCAAACAATTGTTTTACATATCTAAAATCACTAGCTTCAATTTGTCAATCCTGCTTACATTTCCTGTAGCTCAAAGTGTGAGTCAAGTTGCATCATTTCACTTGTATCCTCAATGTGGTCATCATGCGCTATATCCACGTTAACCGTTCCTCTACTAGATGAGAAGTAACAGATCAAATTCTACTTTTCCTTTATAGTTAAATGAGTCACGCTTGTGCGATGAACAAGAAGGACCCAGTAGTGCAGCAGCAATACTATTCTCCCCATTCTATAAATGTGGTTGTTGACAGAGAGAATCAATTTATGTTGTTTCTCCTCTATCCTGAAGTGATTGAACACTCGGCTAGGTTGGCCAATTTTAAAGGAGTCAAATTCACCAAAGGGTACTCATCAAAGTTTTTTTTTTCAAGTCTATAGCTTAACTCCTAAAGATATCATAATGAGGACAGCTAATGATCAATCCTATCCATAATATATTTAAGGTAAACGTCATACAACAACAATAACATACCCAGTGTAGTACTACAATAGAGTCTGGGAAGAATAGAGTGTATGCAGTGTTAAGTGGGTCCCTCTAAATGGAGGGCCCACATGCCAATTATTTTCAAAGATGGCAACTACTATTGATTTCAAATTGGCAAATTGGCAGCAACTTGTTTTAGTTTACACGGTTGGTTGGTTACCAACTTACTAACCGTGTTTTTTAAAATGTCAACAATTGTAGGCAAGGAATGGCTATAAAAGGAGTGCTTCATCTCCTTCATTTATCAATTCAGAAAGAAGAGAAAATACAGAGAGAGCCACAAAGAAAAAGAAATAAATATTGTGTATTTATTTCTTCTGTGAGGTATACCATAAACTATAAAATGAAATAGTTTGTGAAGGAAAAATTAGAGTGTGTGCTTAGGAAGTATTTTTTCCTAAAAGAAATAGTGTGTTTAGTATTTCTGATATTTTTCTCTGAGAGCCTACTATTTGTAATAGTAGAAGAAATTGTACACTTGTGCCTACTATTTGTAATAGTAGAAGAAATATAGTAGAAATGTTGATTTTGTGGACGTAGGCCAAACGATTTGGGTGAACCACGTTAAATTTTCTGGTGTCTATTTTGCTTTATTTATTCCTCCTAAATCTTATTGCTCACTCCGCTGCGTGGGCCCCAACAAGTGGTATCAGAGCCTGGTTTAGGTTCATGACAATGGAGGTAAAGACAAGCAAAATAATCAACCTGTACGGTACAAACTACCGTGTGTGGAGAAGCAAAATGAAGGATCTTCTCATGATTACGAAGATGTACTTGCTGGTATTCTCTACCGTCAAACCAGAAGGGATGTCTGAAGATGAGTGTGTGTTTGAGCATGAACGATTTTGTCGATATATTCGACACTTTGTCGATAACAACGTTTACAATCACATTTGTAACGAAACTCATGCCAGAATACTGTGGAACAAGCTGGAGCTGTTGTATGCTTCAAAGACCAGCAACAACAAATTATTTTACTTAACCCAGTTGATGGAAGTAAAATATCAAGAAACCACTTCTGTAGCTGATAACCTAAATAACATTGAAGGAATGGTGAACCAGCTATCGACAACGGGCATAAAATTTGACGATGAGATAATTGTTATTATGATTTTAGCTTCTTTACCAAAGTCATGGGAAACTTTGAAGGTTTATTTGATAAATACTGCACCAAATGATGTAGTAAGCATGGAAGCTGTTAAGAGTAGTATATTAAATGAAGAAATGAGACGTAGATCTCAAGGTTCAACCTCTTTCTCGGAATCAGAAGTTCTGATTACTGAAAAGAGGGGGAGAAGTCAAGTGAAGGCTTCGAGCTCCAGAGATAGGAGTCGAGGAAAATCAAACAAATATGCAAATATCGAGTGCCATTACTGCAAGAAGGAAGGTCACATCAAGCAATTTTGTCAAAAATTCAAGAGTAACCGGCAAAATAATAAAGACAAGAAGGGGAAGGCAAGTGGTGATGATGAACAAGGAAATCTTGTAGACGAGTTCAACATCAGTTGTGATAGTGAGATTGTTGGTCAATTAACTCAAGAGACAAGTTGCGTAATTGATAGTGGTGCAACCATTCACGGCGCACCACACAAAAACCTTTCTCATCTTACACACATGGAGACTATGGTGTTGTAAAGATGGGAAATGGAAACCTGTCAAAAGTTATTGGCAAGGGAGATGTCTGTTTAGAAACAAACAACGGCATGAAACTTCTTCTAAAAGATGTAAGGCATATCCTCGACATGCGCCAAAATTTAATGTCTATAGGCAAGATTGATGATGAAGGTTTCCAAAACAATTTTGAAAATGAAAAATGGAAGCTTACTAAAGGCTCCTTTATTATTGCGAGAGGACACAGACTCTCAAAACTATATGTGATGCAAGCAAAGGTCTTTGATGAATCTATAAATGTGAGGAAAATGAAAATACCGCACATTTATGGCATAAGAAACTTTGCCATGCTGGTGAAAAAGGGATGTCTAAATTGGTAAAAGATAAAGTACTACCTGATTTAGATCAGGTATCATTGAAGAAATGTGAAGATTGTCTAGCTGAGAAACAGAACAGAGTCTCTTTTCATAGTTCTCCACCTTCCAGAATGGAGAATGTTTTAGATCTGATTCACTCTAACGTATGTGGTCCACTACCAAAGTCACTTGGTAGAGCCAGATATTTTGTGACCTTCATCGATGACCATTCGAGGAAGACCTGGGTTTATACCATTAAGTCCAAGGATCAAGTACAAGGAGTCTTCGAACAATTTCATGCCTCAGTTGAGAGAGAAACTGGGAAGAACATCAAGTGTGTCCGCACAGATAATGGTGGAGAGTACATTGGCTCATTTCATGCTTATTGCAAAAGGCATGATATTAGACATTAGAGGACGCCTCCAAAGACACCACAATTAAATGGTTTAGCTAAGAGGATGAATCGAACTTTGATGGAAAGAACAAGTTGTTTACTCTTTCATTCAAAGCTAGATAAATTTTTTTGGGGTGAAACACTATTTACAGCAGTGTATGTGCTAAACCGTTCACCGTGTGCTCCACTTCAGTATGAAGTTCTGGAGAAAATTTGGTCAGGCAAGAATGTTTCTTACAAAATTTTACGAGTATTTAGGTGCAAAGCTTTTGTTCATGTTTCAAAGGATGAAAGGCAAAAGCTTGATGTCAAAATACGGCAGTGTGTGTTTATTGGCCATAGTCAAGATAAATTTGGCTATAGGTTCTATGATCCAGTGCACAAGAGGCTGATTAGGAGTAGAGATGTTATTTTTATTGAAGATCGAACTATTAAGGATATAAATAAATCAGACAGAGAAGGCTTTACTCCTACAGATGATTCAACAAGCTTAAGGTTGAATTCTCCAATAGAAATATCCATTCAAGTTGAAGATGAGATTCATAATGACTATCCACAAGATGCAGATGATGGAGGCATTCCCCAAGAAGATGAACCAGAAGAAGAGGATGTTGATGGTGGTCATACTCAACCACCAATAGTTGGAGAGACTCCAGTACCCTTAAGAAGATCTAGTAGAAATGTGCAGCCTTCTGCTATGTACCCAGTTGATCAGAGGGTTACACTGACTGACGGGGGAGAACCGAAAAGCTTCAGTGAAGCAATGAATGATGAAAACAAGAAAAAATAGATGGAAGCCACACAAGATGAAATGAAATCCTTGCATGAGAATAAAATGTTTGATCTCGTGAAGTTGCCTAATGGTAAAAGAGTGTTGAAGAATAAATGGGTGCTTAGAATCAAACATGAAAAACACGGAGTGCATCCACGCTTTAAAGCAAGATTAGTCGTCAATGGTTTCAACAAAAGAAGAGCATTGACTTTGACGAGATATTTTCACCTATTGTGAAAATGACATCGATTCGTATTGTGCTAGGGCTAGCTGGTAGTCTCAATTTGGAAATTGAGCAAATGGATGTGAAGATTGTCTTTCTTCATAGAGATCTAGAAGAAGAAATTTACATGGAAGAACCAGAGGGTTTCAAAGTGAAGGGAAAAGAGTATCATGTATGCAGATTGAAGAAAAGTTTATATGGCTTGAAACAGGCACCACGACAATAGTATAAGAAGTTTGAGTATGTTATACGAGAGCAAGGATTCAAGAAAACTACTGCAGATCAATGTGTGTTTATCAATAAATTCTCTGAAGATGATTTTGTTATCCTTTTACTCTATGTAGATGATATGTTGATAATTGAAAAAAATATTTCAAGAATCAACAGTCTAAAGGTACAATTGAGTAAGTCTTTTGTGATGAAAGACTTAGGATCAGCAAAACAAATTCTTGGCATGAGAAATACAAGAGATAGAAGTGCCAGGAAGCTTTAGATATCTCAAGAGAAGTACACTGAAAAAGTATTTCAGAGATTCAATATGGACAAGGCTAAAGCGGTTAGTTGTCCACTTGCTAATCACTTTAAATTGAGTTCCAGTGTGTGCCCTTCTACTGACAAGGAGAAGGAAGATATGGTTAGAATACCATATGCCTCAGCAGTTGATATTTGATGTATGCCATGGTGTGTACATGACCAGATATTGCTCACTCGGTTGGAGTAGTGAGTCGTTTCCTTTCAAATCCTAGAAAGGAACATTGGGCAGCTGTTAAATGGATTCTCAGGTATATTCGAGGTACATCCAAAATATGTTTATGTTTTGGAGAGACGGAATACTTATTAGTTGGATACACAGATGCAGATTTAGCTGGCGATGTTGACTCAAGAAAGTCTACATTAGGAAACCTGATTACATTTGCAGGGGGAGCTGTGTCTTGGCAGTCGAAATTGTAAAAGTGTATTGCATTGTCTTCTATAGAAGCAAAATTTATAGCAGCAACAAAAGCTTGCAAAGAGTTGTTAGGGATGAAGGAATTTCTTAAAGAACTTGATGTCAAACAAAACAAGTTTGAGATATTTTGTGACAATCAAAGTACCATCTATCTTTGCAAAAATGCCTCTTTTCACGCAAGGTCCAAACTTATCGATGTAAGATATTGTTGGATAACTGATGCATTGGAGAAGAAGCTGCTACAACTTCAAAAGATCCATACTGATGAAAATGGATCAGATATGATGACAAAGATTCTGGCAGGGGAGAAGTTCGAGTATTTTCGAACAGCTACAGGAATGACAGAACCCTCCATTTGTCCGGAGGGGGAGAATTGTTAAGTGGGTCCCTCCAAATGGAGGGCCCATATGCCAATTATTTTCAAAGATGGCAACTGCTATTGATTTCAAATTGGCAAATTGGCAGAAACTTATTTTAATTTACATGGTTGGTTGGTTACCAACTTACTAACCATGTTTTTTGAAATGTCAACAATTGTAGGCAAGGAATGCCTATAAAAGGAGTGCTTCAGCTCCTTCATTTATCAATTCAGAAAGGAGAGAAAATACAGAGAGAGCCACAGAGAGAAAGAAATAAATATTGTGTATTTATTTCTTCTATGAGGTATACCATAGACTATAAAATAAAATAGTCTGTGAACGAAAAATTAGAGTGTGTGCTTAGAAAATATTTTTTCCTAAAAGAAATAGTGTGTTTACTATTTTTGATATTTTTCTCTGAAAGCCTACTATTTGTAATAGTAGAAGAAATTGTACACTTGTGCCTACTATTTGTAATAGTAGAAGAAATATAGTAGAAGT